>JAOTRA010000037.1:1229569-1245882 GCA_026260255.1 Pseudolaguvia tuberculata | reverse complement strand
TAATAATAATAATAATAATAATAATACATAAGCAGCGTGGTATAGTGGTTAGCCTGGCCGCTTCACAACATGAAAGTCCCAGGCTCAATTCCCAGGTCGTGGGTCTTGCTGTGCAGAGTTTGCATGTTCTCCTGTACCGCTGGGTACTCCGATTTCCTCCCACAGTCCAAAAACATTATTAGGTTGATTAGTGATTCTAAATTGTCCATAGCAGTGAGTGATAGTATGTGTGGTTCTTCATCTGTGTGTAACCCTGTGATGGACTGGAAATCTGTCCCCCTGCCTCTCTCACTATGTGCACTGGGATAGGCTACAGAAGACTTTTATAACTCCCGAATTCTGGAATAAGTGGGTTAGAAGATGAATGAATGATAATAATACTTTTATCCACTCATTCATCTTCTTGATATGACCCCTCGGATACACTCTTCACACTCGTAGCATGAATTCACTGTGGAAAAAGATCAGTTAGTATGGCGGTTCGGGTGACCACGATGATCACTGCTGGTCCCTCATATCTTGGTTCCCCCAATCGGGTGGGTTTCACGGATCTGATTAAAACCTGATCCCCTAATTTGAAATGGGTGTGCCGGTGCTTCTGGACAAATCAGAATAACTTTTGCAATAGCTTCATTTAGATATGAGGGATGCAGCGTAATCGTCCAGGTGCACCCAGAGTTCCCCTTTGTCTACGGTCAGTCCACCCCTTTTCCATGGTGTAGGAAAAGGTCTACCAAAAATTATCTCATGTGACGAGTATCCTACATTTTTGCAAGGAGTAATACGCATCTGAGCCAAGACTGCGAGCAACAGTTCAACCAAGTTAGAATGTCCCCGGTCCGGCATGGCTTTAGTAAACTAGTTTTTTTTTACTAAAGTTGTTGGATCAATGCCCTTTCTGCCCCTTTTCCCCCACACTTTTGTTTTTTTTCAAGTCTGCTCATGTAAGTTTTGATCTCGTCTTGTCACATCACGTCACGTCTAGTCAAGTCTGATAAATCTGGTATTTAAAATCCTGATCTTGTGTTTTGTTTTTTCTCTGGAATTTTTGTTATATGGATAATAAAATGGACTTATTGAACCCGCCAATCCTGTGTTTGGGTGTGCTCCTTATCCCCAATCCTTGTGCCCTCGCCCTAACTGATAAACGTGACCGTGGCTTTTTTTTTTCAAGTGAACCTAGAGTACTATCTTACTCTCAGGAAACGTAATTGCAGTTTTCTCTTAAAACTCATTACATGCACAATTACCTGTAATCCTTAGTTTTCCTAGTTGCAAAATAACTACCGTATTATTTCTAAAACTTGAAATTTATGCTATTTCCACAGGCTAGGAAGTGTTGAGGAAGACGTTTCAGTCCTGTTACATATTGTGTACGCTTGGGAAACTTTGTGTAGGCGTCATTCTAAATCTTAGTATTATTTTCGTCTATGTCAATTATGTCAACCTTTGCTCTTGAATCTCGCCTTGAAAACAAGTAAAAATGTGACAGTCATGGCTATTAAAACTTTTTAGATAATGATACATCGGAATGTGATTTATACAAACAAGAATGTGGTTGTAAGAAAATAAAAGAAAAAAAATCCAGTCTATGTCACGTATTCATTGTCATTAGTTATGATAAAGGCGATTCAATTTTTCTCACTTACATGATTATACACATTACAACATATACTGAAATATTTTCTTTGCATATCCCATCTTAGTAAGTTGGGGGTCAGAACGCAGGGTCAGTTATTGTACAGCGACTATTGAGCAGGAAGGATTAAGGGTCTTGCTCAAGTACCCAGGTCTTCCAGGTCTACCAATCAACAACTCTGCACCTTAACCAGTGAGCCACCACGGCCCCTCACACTGTCCCTTTTAACAGTTGTTTCTAGTGATGTCAATTTTAAATAAATAAGAGTATCACTACGGTCTCTTCTGAAATGTACATCTGATGTATTTGATGTATGTAAATATTAACAGGTCAGAGTTGCTATATATAAGAACATTTGGCTGACATCTTAGAGCGTCTAACATTCATCTCTTCTTCTTTTTTTACATTTGGCGTAACTGTAAAAGGGGGCTCAACAGTGGTAACTTGGTTGTGCTGGGAATTGAACCCTGATCCTCCACTTATCAGTACAACACCTTAAACTAATGAGCCAATACTTTAATCGTGATTAGTAAAGTTTAAAAGCTAAAAAAAGCAATAGCTGATCAAATGAACTAAGTAAAATACCACAAAAGCAATTTATGGTTATTATCGTTCTTTGGTAACCAGTACAAACCTGTTCTAACTGTGGAAAGGTTCTGTGTTGTACTGATTAAAACAAAAACCCATGTCAATAGTCTGACACCTAATTAAATAGATTTAACAAGTTTGCTATTTTTAACACTTTTCTATATATATTAGTAAAGTATTCCAGGAATGTCCCCTGAGCCTCACGGAAAACTAACTAGAGAGCAATGCATCTAAATATAGAGTTATTGGTCCAACTCATAATTGGTTGATGACCCAAGAAGAAACATGTAAACATAAAGTTGAATTATGTAATAATAATAATAATAATAATAATAATAATAATAATACATAAGCAGCGTGGTATAGTGGTTAGCCTGGCCGCTTCACAACATGAAAGTTCCAGGCTCAATTCCCAGGTCGTGGGTCTTGCTGTGCAGAGTTTGCATGTTCTCCTGTATCGCTGGGTACTCCGATGAGTGAGAGTATGTGAGGTTCTTCAACTATGTGTGTAACCCTGCGATGGACTGGAAATCTGTCTCCCTGGAATAGGCTCCAGAAGACCTTTATAACCCCCGAATTGTGGAATAAGTGGGTTGGAAGATGAAATAATAATACTTTCATCCATTCATTCATCTTCTTATCCGCTTAAGAGGGATCTGCTGGTGCCTTTCCCAGCTCACTTAGGGTGAGAGGCGGGGTACACCATGGACGGGTCACCAGTCCATCACAGGGCCACACATAGACAAACAACTATTCACACACACATTCACTCCCATGGACAATGACCTAATGTACTGTGCTGTCCACTACACCTACGTGCCACCTTATTATAATACTTTACTTTATTATATTAAAACAATAATACACAATATACGAAATCATAATTTTGTTCAAAATATTTTTTTAAATGGTAATTAAATGCTTATTTTGTTTTTGCTCTTGTCACCTAGTTATGTCAAAATTTCCCTTCTTTAGAGAGGGTTTAACACTAATTCATGGTTAAGTTACTCATTTACCGATGTTTAGCAGTGAGTCATAGCTCACACTGTTCACACTGTGCTTTTAACAGTAAATAGTCAGTTACATTTGAAAGAAAAGGAAATGGATCTTTCCAGAATTTTTTTATACTATTTACGGAGGCGGGTGCAGTTAGGAGAAGAACAAAAATGGTATTTATCTGCCTGTCCAGTCTTAGCTAGTCATTCGAATTCTTAAACTGTGTGCTGATGTCTGTCCCAGATGCCAAAACACTTTCGGTTCCTAGAACTGTAGGAGGAAACCGGAGAAGCCAGAATAACTTTCATTCATTCATCTTCTTGCTCGCTTATTCCCGAATTCGTGGGACTGCTGCACCTATCCCAACACACATAGGGCGAGAGGCAGGGGTACACCCTGGACGGGTCGCCAGTCCATCACAGAGCAACACATAGACAAACAACCATTCACACACACATTCACTCCTATGGACAATTTACAATCACCAATTGACCTAATCTGGACTGTGGGAGGAAACCGAACTACCCGGAGGAAACACACGCAAGGCGCGGGGAGAACATGCAAGCTCCGCACAGAAAGATCCCTGGCCCGGGATTCAAACCCAGAACCTTCTTGTTGTGAGGCGATTTTGCTGTCCACTACGCCACCGCGCCGCCCTACTGGAATAACTTACTAAAGCAAAATGAAAACATGTAAACTCCACACAGAAAGCAAACTCCCTCAATTCCAGAACCTTCTTGCTATAAGGCATCAGTGCTAGTTCATTCATTTATTCACCTTCTTACTCGCTTATTCCCCACTTCTGGGTCACAGCGTTTTGCTCCCCCCCCCCCCCCCCACACACACACCCCCCCACACACATTCACTCCCATGGTCAATTTAGAATAACCAATCAATCAACCTAAAGTACATGTCTTTGGACTGTGGGAGGAGACCAGAGTACCTAGAGGAAACCCACGCAATTATTGGGAGAACATGCAAACTCTGCATAGATTGATCCCTGGCCCGGGAATCGAACCTGGGACCTTCTTGTTGTGAGGCGACCGTGCTAACCAACAACAATTAAGTTAAATGTTTTTTTAACATATCCCATGATGAAAAGCTTGATGCAGCTATGATGTGGTGCAGCTATGATATCTGATCTGCTGTATAGCAGGAAGGGTTAAGGGATTGCTTAAGGTTTATATTATATGGACTTATAGGCCTTTTATGCCTATATTCCTTTTCTTTCAGTTAAACGATTTCACGCCTTAACCATTTGTGCCACTACTGCACCTATGAAGGACTCAGGAACTTTATATGGCTTTATATATATAAGAAATGGCTATGGAAACACCCTATTGTAGGAATATGAAATAGCCTAAGAGTTGAAACCCTTTATCGTAATTACCTTGTGCTTTAGGTGTGTGTGTGGAATGATGGAATGTTTATGTGGGTGTGTAAAAGTATAGAATACATGATTCTAATTATACCATTTAAACATTGTTAGTTTTGTATGCATTCTATACATGATCTGCGTTTCATTTTCAATCTAATGATTATTTATTTTAGATTCCTATAAACCAGCTGTATGAATATCAAATATAAGTATCCTGATTTAGTGGTTCCGGGTTTGAGTCCTGGGCAAGTTTGTACTGAATGTTCACCCAGCGCTTGTCTGGGTTTGCCACGGGGTACTCCAGCTTCCTCCCACAATAGATTAGTGATTCTAAATTGCTCATAGGAGTGAGACTGTGTGAGTGATTATTCAATATATATGTGGCCATGCGATGGACTGGTGTCCTGACCAGGTCTATTTTTTTATAATAAATAAACGAATAATATATAGATAAGTCCCTTTTTTTTCCTTTTTAGTTGTTCATTTAAAATATTTAATAGTTAAATTTTCTGGAGTCATAAATATGATGAGCTTTTAAAATATCTTATGGTATATGAGTTTTATTTCATTTGCACAATTTTATGATATTACATGGATTTGATTGGTTATCGTTGATGTTAGTATTTAATGATAGAATAAGGTAATGAAATAAAATATGCTTTATTTATATTTCTCACACTTCAGGTCACATTATACAAAAAGAAAAATAAATACATTAAACTAAAGTACATAAACTTATAATTTATCTTGTAATGTAATTTGGTAAAAAAAAAAAAAATTATTTTATAAATGTTATTAGCATTCCTTCACTTTTAAAAACAATACTGCTATTAAAAGAAAACTATTTACAAAGATAGCATTTACAGCAAAAATAGATATTAAAAAATACATTTCCCATGATCATATCACAAAAAAATATATTAGTACATAAAGTTACAGTTTTTCTTTCAGATACGATTCGCTAACAATTTTTCTTTTTTTTGTGTGTTTTGACATTGTAGCTTTGTTTCTTATAACAGGCTGTTCTTCACCCTCTCGAAAATCTGCTGCACCTTTGTTGCAGGAACACAACCTTCACGTAGAATATTTATAGTACCTAAAATCCAAACCATATTAGTAAAGCACATTTAAAACTATTTCAAATGATTTTTCCACAAATATTAGCTTTAAATTACCTTCATCAATTTTAAGGCAGCTGACCACAGTGGAGCCTACCAACTCATTGGAATGCCCATCACATAATACTCCTTGGAGCTTTTGTCCAAGTCGGCTGTAAGACAATACAAAAATTTTTTTTATTATTTTATATATATGTAATGATTATTTTACATAAATGTGATTAGTCTAAATAAGCAAAACAATTTCCAAAGAAACTTTTATTTCACACTATGCAGCTTACCTGATAATCATGTCATGGTGCGTGCTGTCTGGTTCACCACTAGGGTTTGCAGATGTGATAGCCAAAGGTCCGGTCATGTCACACAAGTGGGCAGTGACAGTGTGGTCAGGAACACGGATCATGATGCTATCTTTGGTCCCCACACGATCATAAGCAGCTCCCACACCTTTAAAACAACAATCATTATTTTTCAATTATTTATGAATTACTACCAAGAAAAATGATCAACAATTGAATAGCGTATTCCAATGTTACCAAGTTTAAAAAGCCAGTCTCCTTTTGGTACAATACAGCTGATACCTCCTGGATATACGGCTCTCATAAACTCCCAAAGCAAAGGACTAAATGGAGGTTTGGTTGCAACAAGCTGCTCCAGATTAGAAATGCAAATACAGATGGGTTTCTCTAATGGACGTTCCTGTGGAGTGTAGAGGAAGACATTTATAATCTTTTAAATATAGCAAGTTTTCAATATAATGAATATACTTGGCTTTCCTCGGTACCCACTTTGATATTGTAGATTCTTTCTATCGCACTTGGATTTTTGCATGAAGCAGCCAGAGCATAGACAGTATCTGTTGGAATACCACATACACCATTGTTTTCTAGCAATTTGGCAATTTCAATGAGACCACTGGTTCCACGAGAGGATGGAGTTGGACACGGAGCTGTAGCAGCAGCTTTTTTCTTAGTAGTATTATTCTAAAAAAAAAAAAAAAAAGAACAATAGTATGAATAGCCAAATCACAGAAATAACGTCTAAACTTTGTATTGATGAAGTAATGTAAACTGTACAGTAGTAATGAAAATCCAAAATACCTTTAAAAGTGAGGGTCCGACTGGTATTAGTGTCTTTGAGAAAATGTAGTTAACAAGTGATGCCAATGTCCCGTATAAACAAATTATGGCAAATATTGAAAGCATAGCAACTGCAATAAAGAATATTTAAAACAATATAATTAGAATTGGGAGAGTTGGAGTATCAGATATTATGTGCTTTTAAACAAACATTACCTTCCAACTGGTATGGTAGTTTATTCAGAGTGGAAAGAAGGAGGCAAACCACTATGACCTCCATAATAATGGTCATTGCCAGCAGGACTAGATTGCCATAAACAGCTGCAATGGGCAAATAAAATGAAATAAATACAAATGACAAAAATGCTATAAATAATTATTAGTACAATCAGTAATGATACTCACCGATTAGTATAATGAAGGCATTAACCACCAAAAATGCAATTGCCCCTGCTGCAATTCCATTAGCAGAAGCTGTAGTAAACTGCAACTGATGCCCTATAAGAAAAATAAATTTTTATTAATGTTAGATTTCTAAAACATCATCTAGATTATAGGCAAATCCTATTTTAATCCTTATTTACCTGCAAGTCTGAACCAGGTCCATGTAGCCCAAATGACTAAGTAGAAGGCTGGGATTATTGATCCAAACCTCTGTCCTCCTTGTACCTGAAGTCGACTTACATAACCCTGGATGATGACCCCTGGAATAAACACCCAGGGTACTGTCAGGTCCAAAAAGCTTGGGTTGGGCTGGCTGCTGTGAATTGCTGAGAGAGCTGCCACCCCATTGGTGAGGTAAAACAAAGCATCTGGCAATTGGGTAGTATTCTTTTCATTTTGAGACTTCTTCAACCAACTCAGGCCACTTTGCAGTCTGTCAGATGAGATGGGCTGGGGTCCAACTGGAATTAGTGACTTCTCAGCAATGGTGTTAATGAGACGTGCAAAGGTGCCATACAGAGAAACAGCTGTGAAGATGGAGCAAGCAACTCCACAAAAGATGTAATAACCGTTAAGAGGAATCTGGGAAATGGTTGAGATGGTCAGCAGGCAGAAAATGCCATTGTGGATCAACTCAAGCATGTCCATGTTCAGGCTGGTGACACAGATGACTAGAGATGCTGCTAGAAAAAACCAGTTTCCAACCATAGCTTGCCTTGCTGTTGCTGCTTCACTTCTTCCAGTCAGGACAGCTATTACATATTCTTCCCAGGTCTTCACAAGCCAGAAGGTGCAATGCAGACCAAATTTGGTGGCATGATAGCAGTCTTGGCGCAAATAAGCGTAATAACTGGAGAGTAACTGGGCAGCAGAGTTGATGGATATCCAGATTGTAGATACTGTGATTGTTGGAAAGTATCCAAAAGCGTAGAAGGCAAAGATAAATGCTGATACTGTATCACAGAAGAAACCTAAGGCCATAGGTTCAGCATATTTGGTGTTCTTCTTTTTCTCCTGGCCTATACTTTTGGAACTGCTGGCATTGGTTGTCCCAAGAAGCAGCACATTAAAGAGAGGGTTACCAAAACCCTTAAGGGCGTAGCGTTGAGCCACTCCTTTAATGAGAAGTGCTGCTGAGCCATATATGGCAAAAAGCAAAATGAGAAGCTCTAGCACTCCGGATACCACAAGAGCCCACCCAGCTACTAGTCCCACAGCTTCAAAAACCAGTGTGAGGGTAATAGCCCCAAATACAAAGGGCATAATGTAGTTAACTGTTGCTGAACAGAATGCCAACAGCAAGGAGAGCAGTATGTAGGGTACCAGCCCGGCTATGGCTGACTCCTTGAGATGTGGAGGAATAATGGGCATCATTGTAGCATTGATCAGGGTGCGGTTTGTATTGTGCTGATTTGCTCCTAGAAATATTCTTGTGGCACCATAACTTCCCCAAAGTGCTGCATAGCCAATAAAAGCAGTGCCACTAAGATGGTCATATTTGCGGAAGGACAATAAACCGGCAATCATTTGGCAAACGCCACCAATTAGAATAAGATGAACACCTAAACAGAGAGATATCAGCTACTTTAGGCATGTTCAAATAGGTTGATGATTAATTTTTCATTATAATTTGTTGTACACAGGAAATCCTATTGTACCTGTTTCTCTTATAACACGAAAGCAAACTATCAATTATACCATAGTTTAGGCTTGTTCATTATTAATTAGTATTTATAAACATTTTAATCAAATGATAATCTTTTAATTGACATAGTCCTGACATGATGAATGTTCTGTTATAATTATTCAATGGGAAATTTTTTTTAAATACCTGCAAGTATGTTCTCCACTCCAAAAGCTGGAATGCCAGTTCTGGCACCATGAAAGTTTTGTAGAAGTACCAAGAACGCACTTATGCCATTGGCCAAAAAGCCAAGCACACCAGGCTCACTGTAGAAGCTGGCAGGAAACCCACTCGCTGAAGCCATTAGATTTGTTGAGCTTGAAAGATCAGGATATAGCCAGATTTCATTTATTTAAATCCGCACACTGAATTTAATCTATTCATATTCATCAGTAAGGTATCATGTGTTGATTGTGTATTGTAAATATTTTTACAATAACTGGTAATATTCTGGTTATAACACGTTATGAAATAAAGAAATAATTTAATCACTGATCATAAATTAGTAAAATCTCAACATATTTTAAATAATTTCTTTTCTTTTTTACCTTTAGCACTTTTTTCATCCCCCTTCTATCCAATACATGTAAGAAAAAGTAAGCCATAGGCTATGCAGTCTTTTCCTCCATTATATACCCCACCTCATCTCTAAGATTACACAGGTGATCGGTTTCATAGTCCTTTTTGGAAAAACACTGGCGGCTATCATACAGAGCAGAGTTGGAAATTCTGAGAACTAATTTTGACTCTGGAGCGCCACATAGAGGCAAACAGAAAACACTACTTATTTTTTAGATAAGACAAAATAGTTCTTCTATAAAAACTGACTCTCTTAAAAGCCAAACTGCCTTAGTACCAGTACATGATCAAGATCCACCTGACCCAAGTGGGGCCTATGGTTAAAACTAAAACAATTTTTAAATAAATTTTAAATACAATAAAACTTTTCAAAGACATTAAAGAACGGCTACAGTACATTTCAAAGATACTACCATTAAAACCATGAGACATAGCAGATTAAAATTCCACTTACCTGTAGTACACCTGTAGTATGGGCACTGTTCATCAACACTGGATGAATGCTTTTGTTTATAAGCAGCATGCTTAAACTGGTGTAGGAGGAGCTTGAAATCACTTACCCAATCTATTGCTTCATCTTAAAAGATGACATCATTTAACAAATGTTTAGAATATATATTTCAGGTTTATATAATAGGAAATCCCACCCATGTTGCTAAAAAAAGATTTTGGAAGTTCCAAGATTTCTTTATTTGGCACATCCTGTTTTTTGAAGAGAATAAAAAGCCTCAACTAGGTACGAGAGTATTAGAATCTCCTGCTACAGCACAAAGAGAACAACTGAAGGGTACTTCAATTACAAGCTCACAGAATTCATCTCTGACGCAGAAAGATACAAGATGCTTTCTACCATGCAGGTAAATTAAGTTCTTTCAGATATATATTTATTTTTTTATTTTTTATTTTTTTTATATATATATTTACTATTATTATATAAATGTTTTTACATGGGGAAATTACATCTATCTAATCATCCACCTAAAACGTAACCACCGATTTCTTATCATTTTTATTTAGAAACTGATCAGGCCAGTGTCTTGCCTATCCTTTGTCAGAAGCCTACATAAACCTGCTATAAATGGTGAGAAATTTCTACTAATTGTTGTGTTATTCAAATTAGTAAAAAAAAATAATTTTATATGTATGATATTATGGGGTTGGTTAAAAAAAAAAAAACATTTCTTTCTCTTTAGTAATGGATCAGTCTTTTCCTGAGGAGACAATAACCAGCAGCTTTGGCCGGTTCATCCAAGGCGTGGAGCCAAGACATTTGTCCCCAGTGGTACTTAAGAGAAGCAAACGCATGGTGCTGGATAGCATTGGTGTCGGGCTTGTGGGAAGCACCACTGAAGTGTTTGACTTGATACTCCAGCATTGTCAGGTAATTACTACTGTTTAACTTACCTGTCACTCGGAAATTTATATGTATGTTCTTTGTCTAGACTCTTATATCTTTCAAATCTTTTCTTATTTGTACAGTCAGTGCAAAGTCTGCCCACAGACAATTCTGGCTCTACTGTGTGTGTGTGTTCAGCAATCAAATAATCCTTATTCTTCTTTTTTTCCCTAAAAGCACATGTATGCTCCTGATGACATCAGCTTTGTCTACGGGCGCAGTGGGACCAAGCTTTCCCCAAGTCTGGCTGCCTTAGTCAATGGAGTGGCAGTAAGTATTTCTTGTTATACTTCATAAAAATGTGGGTTTTGAAATGAGGGACTAAAATACATAAATGTTATGATAAGAATCTTCAACCCCAATAAACATCAGCATCACCTGGGGTTTGAGTAATTTGTGTAAAGATCAAACATTCATTTGTTCCTGCAGATAATCCACTCATATGTTTTTGTAAGATACCTGTAAACTATGTCTACCAGATTCGATTGCTAAGGTGTGTATATTGCCCTAGGTTCATTCCATGGACTTTGACGATACCTGGCACCCTGCAACTCATCCCTCTGGGGCAGTGCTTCCTGCACTTCTTGCTATTTGTGATATGCTTCCCCAAAACACCAAACCAAGCGGTCTAGATCTCCTGATGGCCTTTAATATTGGCATTGAGGTCCAGGGTCGCTTGATGCGATTTTCCAATGAGGCTCAGAATATTCCCAAGAGGTGAGAATTGTAGCACACTCAGTTTTGGAGCAACCATCATAACAGGAAACTTCTTGGTTTAAAATTAAGTACTAAATGCAATAATATTTTGAGGGCGTTGGAAACAAAGCAGCCACTGTGGTAAACAATCTGGGTTTTCTCCAAACCTTTACAGAGTTGCTGACTAGATGAACACAGGGAGAACTGAACTCATTCAGACTGTTAACACAGACTCTTTATGTTTATACTGTCATATTAATGATGCTTGTTCTCCCTGTAATTAAATGACTAATAATTTTTCCTTAAATATAATAACATATAAAAATAGCATTCATATATTTTTGTATAATAAGAAAATTATTAACTATACAGGAAATCATAAATGTAATATATTTTAACAATTCTTTTGTCTTGTTTTTTAGGTTTCACCCCCCAAGTGTTGTGGGGACTTTGGGAAGTGCTGCAGCTTGTGCCAGGCTTCTTTGCCTTAACCAAACTCAGTGCAGTCATGCCTTGGCTATCGCTGCATCTTTAGCTGGAGCACCAATGGCAAACGCAGCAACTCAATCCAAGCCACTGCACATTGGCAATGCCTCCCGTTTGGGCCTTGAAGCTGCCTTGCTGGCCTCTCGTGGGTTGGAGGCAAGTCCGCTTGTCCTAGACGCAGTGCCTGGGGTAGCTGGCTTTAGTGCTTTTTATGAAGACTACCTTCCAAAACCAATTATGTCCCCTGAAGATGAAGAGCACACATTTCTTCTTGAGAACCAAGACATTGCCTTTAAGAGGTTTCCAGCCCACTTGGGCATGCACTGGGTTTCTGATGCTGCTGCTCACGTCCATAATGCTCTGCTAAGTATTTCTGAAGGAATCATCTCCCCAAGCTTAGTGCAAGAAATTCTGCTACGTGTGCCTCGCTCTAAATATATTAATCGGCCGTTTCCAGAATCAGAGCACCAGGCCCGTCACTCCTTCCAGTTTAACGCTTGCACCACGCTGCTGGATGGGCAGGTAACAGTGGACTCCTTCCACTCCGAGGCATTATTGAGGCCTGAGCTTCATGCTCTGCTTTCCCGTGTACGAGTAGAGCACCCAGAAGACAACCCAGCCAACTTTGATTGCATGTATGGTGAGGTGCAGGTCACTTTGATGAATGGCATCGTATTAAGCGGTCGTTGTAACACCTTCTATGGCCATTGGAGAAATCCTCTAAGTGATGAGAGCCTGCGCAATAAGTTTCGCAACAATGCAAGTGCAGTGCTGCCTAACGAGAAGGTCAATGGGCTTATAGAAGCTGTGGAGGGGTTGGAGTTCCTGTCTGACTGCAAACCACTGCTGGCTCAGCTGCAATAAACTTGAAGTCTTCTTCTTCTCCTCTCGGCTGCTCTCGTTAGGGGTCGCCACAGCGGATCATTCTTCTTCACCCTACCCTGTCCGCTACATCGTAATGACTGTATTTTCTACTGAAGGACACATGTTTACACAAAATTATTTAATTATTTGGCTAAATATGTTGTATTTGTTTAAAAACTTATTTTTATGATTATTTTTTTTAAATAGACTGTGACAGTGTACTGACCTGTAATACTGTAACCTACAATGAAGGAAACTGTAATACTGTAAATAAGGGAGAAAAAACAAACAATGCGTGTCATTCTTTAAATCCATAAACTGTCATTTGTGGTAATGTATATTAAGTTTTTATAATATTGTTGTATTTACACAGAAATAAATAAAAGAAAGATAAGTGAATTCTCTTTTTTTAATTGTTTCATTTCAGAGCTTTTCATAAATGATTAAAATGTTCTATTGTTTAAATATTTTATTATATATCTAAAGTCATTGAGAAACACCAACTTTATGAACACCATTATTCTTACTGCTCCATTTATTAAAAAAAACAAATCGATCTAAATCGTTCATGCACATATGTGCACTGTACAGAAATACCAGACCATCATATCACTTTATATCTTTTGTCCCATGCTTTTTTCTATAATAACCTCCATATGTCTGGAAAAGCTTTGCGTCTGATGAGATACGATATTTTATTCTGAGAGGAGGTCTGGTATGCAGCTGAAGGTGTTTCTTCAGGTTGAGGTTAGGGATCTATGTATGGTATTGCAGCGGTTATGGTGTTGGACTGCTAATTAGAAGATCGGGGTTCGATTTCCAACATCAAGAAGTTACCACTGTTGCGCCCCTGAGCAAGCTCCTTAAGCTCCAATTATTCAGTGGTACAGAAGTAATATCTGTATAAGGGTGTTTGCCAAATGTTGTAAATGTACTAGTAATATACTAATCAACGATAAATAGAAATATTCTTAGGAATACCAACATATCACACTTATACTCTCTGGATGCTGCTGCTATGAGGCCTAGTAGTCTCTGCCTTATAGTCTATTACCACATATTTCACACGCATCTCCCACAGTCATTACAGTAACAAATCAGTTTTTAATTGTGATGCCAATTACTTTACTTTAGTTCTTCTTCTTTATAAATGATCATAATGTATCAGCTGTAAAAGCTCTCATGTGACCCACATTGTACCGCGTACAAGACCCACAACAAGACAGCACGGAGATACTGCTATGGATCTCTGGAGTATAGCTTAAGGACAACCCTCTAGTTCTCTCTCAAAGTTGGGCAAGTAGGGAATCCCCTAGGTGACACCAGTTCTGGTAATATATTTAGCGATATGACCCTTGATTGTCAGTGCATCTTTCCGACTCATCTTCTTTTCCTACCTTGATGATGTATTTAAGGGGTTGGTGGATGGCATTGCGGATCCAAGTCATGATGGCACTGAAGGAGACAAGTGGAGCACTATTGTCTGCTTTACCTTTAACATCGTAAGGTAAAGCTGATAGCCATACTATATGGAGGTATGGCAACAGGTTCTTCCAGAATCTTGTCACATCCATAAAAAGGCAAAGGAAATACTTTCACAGAATACACACCCAGTGCAATTTACTCATCAAACATGTTAATGCTAATTATCAAATAAACTATGTTTACCTTCTGATTAATTTTTTTCCAGCTTTAGCTAATTTCCAGCCGAAGAAATGACCAAACTTTTATTTTATTTATTTAGATTAACATTCATTGATTCATCTTCTTCTTCATATTCCCGAATTTGGGGTCACGGTTGTCTGCTGCGCCTATCCCAGCACACATAGGGCAAGAGGCAGGGGTACACCCTGGAGCGGTCTCCAGTCCATCTCAGGGCAACACATAGACAAACAAACATTCACTCCTATGGACAATTTACAATCACCAATCCACCTAAACTGCATGTTTTTGGACTGTGGGAGGAAACCGGAGTACCCGGAGGAAAGCACAGGAAGAACATGCAAACTCTGCACAGAAAGATCCCAGCCCGGGATTCGAACACAGGACCTTCTTGTTGTGAGGCGACTGTGCTATTCACTACGCCACGGCACCGCCTTAGATTAACATAATTTTCACAAAATTACAGGATTTTTCAATGATAGGTTCTTCCTGTCAGGTTCTTCCAGTATCATGATACAAGATACTGGAAGAACCTGTTGCCATAAAATTGGCTTGATGTTTGATAACAATACATAACACTATGTTATATGTAAAACAGCAACTACTACCAAAATCATCATACAGAAATTGTACTTTATAAACACTTGGTTTAGAGAATTAATGGTTTAGAGAACAAGAGGTATTTGATGTACCTCATCATGTACTGAACAATTTCAAACCGGTATTAGCCAGTTAGGCTAATTTATGAATGCAAAAACTATGAAACGGATAAATGACAACACACTACTTCCACTTTTAATGATAGAATTTATTCCTACGTGTTACAACTATTTAAAGAAACATTAAGTGTTGCTTAACTTGATGACACTCTGTAGGGCTTGGACACTGTAGGAGACAAGGGAAGTGCTATTGTCTGCTCTACCTTTGGAATCGACTAATAGCAAAACTGTACGGAGGAATGCCAACGGGTTCTTCCGGAATCTTACCATATCCATAAAAAGGCAAAGGAAATGCTTTCATAGACTTCACACCCAGTGCAATCTACCCATGCTTGTTCATGCTAATTATCATGAAATTAACTTTGGTAACCTTAGGATTAAATGCTTTCCTGTTGTTCAGCTTGTTTTCAGCTGAAGAAATAACAGTTTTGTTGGTTTGATTTAGATTAACATTGTCAAATATGAGATAAAAATTCAATCATTCATTCATTCATCTTCTTACTTATTCCCTAATTCTGGCTCACAGGGGTCTGCCTATCACATAGGGCAAGTGGCAGGGGTACACCCTGGTCAGGTTGCCAGTCCATCGCAGTGTACACATAGACGAACAACCACACACACTCAAATTTATTCCTATGGGCAATTTAACCTCAGCAATCAACCTAATATACATGTTTTTAGACTGAGGGAGTAACCCCGGAGAAAAAATACTCAACTGCCGGGAAAACATGCAACTCTGGACAGAAAGATGCAACAATACATAATAATGATTTCTGAAATATTACCAACACAATCGTATAAAAGATGCGCTAATTCATCGCCCATCTGTGAGCAACAGTATGGATTCATGCCCAGGAAGAGTACTACAGATGCCATCTTTGCTTTGAGGATGTTGATGTAGAAGTATTGAGAAGGCCAGAAGGAGTTGCATTGTGTGTTTGTGGATCTGGAGAAAGCGTACGACAGGGTTCCGAGAGAGGAGTTG
>JAOTRA010000037.1:1214315-1228856 GCA_026260255.1 Pseudolaguvia tuberculata | reverse complement strand
CACACACATTCACTCCTATGGACAATTTACAATCACCAATCCACCTCATCTGCATGTTTTTATACTGTGGGAGGAAATTGGAGCACCCGGAGGAAACCTACGCAACCCGGGACCTTCTTGTTGTGAGGCGACTGTGCTATCTACTGTGCCACCGTGCCGCCAGCATTGAATTTGGGATACTAAATTATATATAGAAGTAAGTGTGTGTGTGTGCTCCAGCAGACTTCTGAGACTCCTAGGAAATAAGCTGGTATAGACGATGAATGAATGAATGAATGAATGAATGAATGAATGAATGAATGAATTAATTAATTAATACATTTTCACATTTTCTCTGGACTTCGCATTAAATGTATAGTCTTCAAGGTTTTGCTGGAGCCTATCCCAGCACACATAGGGCGAAAGGCAGGGCAGGAAACTAGAGTATCCGGAGTTGAACCTGTGACCTTCTTGCTTCTTGTAAGGCGACCATGCTAACCATTACTCCACGTCATTTATTCACAAGCAGACTTTTAAATGACACGGTTTCCTTATTCTTTTGCGTCATTCCGTTGTAAAGATTTTATTTTGCAGTTTCACCTTGATAATGAGGATAATTTATAATCAAGATAATCAAAACAGTGCAAATACTTTCCACTGGAGATACACACCTACATGAGATTGTTTGGTAGATTATATAAACATACTTATTAGCAATTATTAATTTTAAACAAAAGCTTGAATAAATCCACACCCTCACATGCCATGCCATTTTTATGTGAAGTTTTTAATCCTATAAATGTTGCTGATTAATAGGGCATCGATTCACTTCACTTTTATTTATATTGTGTTATTTTCCCAAAGCAGCTTTACACTATCAAATCTTTTGATTATTTATTTATTATTTATTTATTATGATAAATATGTTTGTGTAAAAAAGTCAAGAGAATCATACACAAACGCTTAGCAAGGCCTAGGGCAACAATACTTTGCGAAGATCCCTTGGAGGCCACCTGCTTATAAAGGCAGGCCACGCCCAAGATGGCCGCCATGGGGATGGAACACTAGAATTCAGGCGAGGGCGCCCTCTGCAGGCGGTCCTCCAAGGGCATAGTCCTTACAGTTTGTGTGTAAGCATCTGTAATTGGGCGACTGGTAATGGGGTGATGTCTAAAGTGTGATGGACTAGCAACCTGTCCAGGGAGTACTCCTTGTGCAATATACCCTTTCAGAGAGCTGGGATAAGCTCCAGCAGACCCCTGTGACCCCGAATTAGGGAATAAACAGGTTAAAAGATGATTTCATGAATGTACCAAAAAATTGTAAAGAAACCATTACAATTACAATACAGAAATATCCTCTCCAAACTGTTACTACAAATCTGGAAGCCTACAGTTGGGCTAGAATGTTTGTTATAGGTTGTAGCATTACATTATTCCTTTACAGGAACTAAGAGACTCCAACACTGTTCCAGCATGACAATGACCCTGAGCACAAAACCCTTGACCTCCATTATCACATACTGGGTTATTATAAGAGTGAAAAAAACACCAGTATAACACACAAAGTCCAGATCTTACCACCACTGAACCCCTTTGGGATGAACTGGAATGTCAACTGACCCGCCCCAGACCTCTTTACCTGACATTAGTGTCTGATCTCACTAATAAAGAGATATCTCACATTCAAGCACAGCATTGAACTAAAAGGTCTAAACAGCAGGCTTGAGCTTCATCCAATAGCAAAAATGGTAAGAAGATTGAAATCACATGTGATGCTCACGTAATCACAAATTACCTTTTGGCAATATACTGTATGTGAAGGTGTGGATAAGTTAATTGGAGTTTTTTAATCATCAAACAGCGCCCTCTACAGGATGAAATCTTTTACACAATCTTTGTGTGACGTTCTGTATTAAAAAACAACAGCAAAAACACCAGTGTTCCACACAAAGTCCTGATCTTACCACCACTGAACCCCTTTTGGATAAACTGGAATGGTGACTGACCCTCCCCAGACCTCCTTTACCTGACATTAGTATCTGATCTCACTAATACTGTTGGAGCTAAATGAAGAGATTTCTCACATTCAAGCACAACATTGGACTGGAAGATCTTACTAGAAGACTGGAGCTTCATCAGATTTGGGATATAAAGTGTATGTGGCTTTTTTTGTTCCATTCAGACTCCTGTTTTTAATCCAATAAACTACAGACAGTCAAAGCGAAACTGACCTCGCATGACAAATGTGATGTTGTTCATGACTAGGGACTAATGTTTAAACACTTTAAATGATGTAACCTGCTTTCCTTAGAAGGATACCATCTATTTCTCCCCTCTCCCAAGGCTTTAAGGCAGCAGTTCATTATGTTCTCATTTGCTAGAAACAGTAGCTATGCTTTTTCTAGTTTTGAGCAAGACACCAAGGGAATGGATTTGGAAGGACATCATACACTGACCAGAAACTTAACTCCTATTTTCCATCCAGGTGATCTCATTTAATGGGCAAGGGTTCTTTCTGTGCAGAGTTTCCATGTTCTGCCCATGATAATGTGGGTTTTCTCCGGTTTCCTCCCACAGTCCAAAAAAATACCCAGTGAGTGAGTGTAAGTGTGTATGGATGTTTGTCCATAGTATGTATTGACTGGTGACCTGTCAAGGGTGTACCCCTGCCTTTCGCCCTATATGCTGGGATAGTCTCCAACACACCCCTGACCCTGAATTAGAGAAGAAGCAGATTTAGGAGATGAATGAATGAATGAATGAATGAAAGTGGTTAGATTAGTTGTATCCTAAAAAGTTTGCATATATTGTAATAAAATAATGTTACAAGGACATGAAGACTCAAAGCTTTTATTTTTATTTATTTATGTATTTATTAAGTTTGGCCCTTTTTAATTCATTAGATCATTGCTTTGTTGTGATTATACCGAGGTCATATTGTTAAGATCATTAAAAAGCAAATTATTTGTTTTTCAGGTTATGTTCGTTGTAGCTCGAAACCTCGATCAGGTTCTGGTCAGGGTCTCGAAAGTACAAGGATGTGATGGGTCCTGCTGCTCCTGTCCTTATCACTGGTCCTTCTTCAATCTTTACACCACATTCCTGTTAGGAATTAAATAAACAGGTTAATGAGTCAGACATTTCCCATTGTATATACTGCTGAGGTCTGCAACGCTGGGTTGTTCTGTACCTTTAAATGCGCCGCAACTGTTTCCAGTGGAGTCTTTGTGATGAGACAAACATCTGCTGAGCCTGGCACAGGACTTTTGGCTTTAGGCTCAAACTCTTTCCCAGCCTCATGTAGGTTAAATTTCTGCTCTCCAAAACTCAAAGCTTTACGATTGCCCTGAAAATAGAGTAGGACATGGTGAACAATAGGATCTGTTCATGAGGTATTAGCAAACAGTCCAAAAACAAGTGCATTAAGGTGGTTGATGATTCTAAATTATGTGTGGTTATTTGTTTGTGTGGCCCTGCGTTGGACTGGTGACCTGTATTCTGACACCCTATCTGCACTGGGATAGGCTCTAGCAAACCCCTGTGATCCAGAATTAGGGAATAAGCTAATAAGAAGATGAATGAATGAATGAATGAATGAATGAATGAATAAATAAATGAATGAATGAACAAATACATGAATAAATAAACATTCGCAGTATTTGACCCAGCAGTGGGCGGCGTGTTGGCATAGTGGATAGCATGGTTGCCTCACAACAAGAAGGTCCCGGGTTCGATTCCCGGACCAGGGATCTTTCTGTGAGGAGTTTGATATGTTCTCCCCGCGTTTGCGTGGGAATCCTCCTGGTACTCAAGTTTCCTCTTACAGTCCAAATACATGCAGATTAGGTCGATTGGTGAGTGAAGGTATGTGTGTGGTTGCTTGTCTAAGTGATGCCCTGAGATGGACTGGCAACCCGTTCAGGGTGCACCCCCGCCTCTCGCCCTGTGTGCTGGGATTTGTGACCCCAAATTAGGGAATAAGCGGGCAAGAAGATGAATGAACGAATGAATGAATGACCCAGCAGATATGGATTAGTGGCGCTAGGAATCGAACCAAAGTCTTTACACAATGCTGCCACCGTGTGGTCATTTCTATATAGCAACAGCACAGCTTTCTCGCTGTTAAAGAAACCGATGTTTACATCGACAGGGTTTAACATCTGGCCACAATTTACCTTAAATGTAACGACACCCATTCCTAAGACCGAGGTGTAAAAATCCGTGGTTTTCTTCACATCCCGAACCGTCAACACCAGATGGTCCAGATGGCTGATCTGAACCGGGCACGAACTTTTCAGCCGAAGGACGGTCCCCCTCAGAATAGCTGCCTTTAGAAGACATACGTTTCCAAAACAGAGACAATAAAATGATCCCAAGCGTTTAAATAAGACAAAATAGGGACAAAATATACATTAACTTTTCGCGGCGCCGTATTATTAGCGTCTTTACGGTACAAGGAAATTTGAGTTACTGAAGACACGTTAAAGTTCTATTTATTTAATTTAACTTATTAAACGTGTAATTTTCTCGTAGTATCATACGTTAAAACATAATTAATCTATACAACTGCTACATAACACGTGATCTTAACATCATACTATTACAGTGCAAACGTTAAAATACGGAAGTGTTTAATGGTTTACATAACAATTCTTATTAAAACAATGAAATCGAGCTAATATTTGCAGTTACCGTTGTATAGATTCCCTGGCGGAAAATACCAGAGATCCCTGAAGCCATGATACACGCTGGATGTTATAGAAACACTTAACCTGGGTCTTAGCGCATCAACACCTTTACCGTAATAACTAAAAATGATCAATAAAAAAGAAGGAACTTATTGAACACAAGATGAGGAGAGTTTATTCCGAGGTTCTCCCGAGGTTCCTCTGTGAGCAAACTTATCGCAGGATAGTGTCACATCCAGCAGCGTTGACATTCAGTTGATCTGCTTAAGAAAGAGAGAAGAAAACCTCATAAAAAAGGATGAAAAGGAAAATCCAGAAGCGAAAATTAAACAAAAGGATAAATATACCAGTCCATAACAGGGCCACACATAGCAAAGACAAATAACCACACACTCACTCCTATGGCAATTGAGAAACATGAAGAAACCAATATAGTTTTTGGACTGTGGGAGGAAACCAAAGCACCGTGAGAAACTCCCAGCGGAGAACATGCACACTTGGCACAGAAAGAACACTTGCTTTATAATTATTGAATCCTGGACCTTCTTGCTAACTACAATGCTAACCATAATACTTGGTGCTCCACACACATTACTCAAGAGTCACTAATTAAAGCGGAGTCAAACCCTGGATCATAATGGGAAGGAAAAGTGTTTAATGGCATCTGGGTGTTCCATGCAGAAGATATCTTGTTATGCGCCACAACACATGCAGACATTGATGCTATTGACTGGACCTCGTATCAGGGTGGTGGTGGGCTCAAATGGTTAAGGTGCCGTTGATCAGGAGACCAGGAGAAAGGAATTGTTTGGTTCAATCTCCATCACTGCCAAGGAAGACCTGGGTTCAACCTATGTCACCAAATCCGCCACTGTTGG
Organism: Pseudolaguvia tuberculata; assembly: GCA_026260255.1. Taxonomy (NCBI): domain Eukaryota; kingdom Metazoa; phylum Chordata; class Actinopteri; order Siluriformes; family Sisoridae; genus Pseudolaguvia; species Pseudolaguvia tuberculata. The sequence continues at coordinate 1,223,309 of JAOTRA010000037.1, read as the reverse complement.
TCCTTGTGCACTGACCACCAACCTTCCAGGGTAGGATAAAATTTAATTTTTCAATTTTTAATGTATGTAATTATTTATTACTTATTGATTTCTATCACTTGGACCACGAAACAGTACAATATGGAAAGCAAAGCCAGAGTCAAGTAGGTGGTCCAGTGTTTTACTTTTGTCTTAATCCAGGTGTGGAAACTTCTCCCCCATCCTCAACATAATATTTCATCAACTAGACTGTTGTGTGATTATAATAAGATCTTCTTCTTCTTCTTCTCCGTCCTTCGGCTGCTCCCGTTAGGGGTTGCCACAGCGGATCCGTGATCCGCACATTCGACTTTCGGCAGGGTTTTACGCTGGATGCCCTTCCTAACGCAACCCTCCCATTTATCCAGGCTTGGGACCGGCACTAAGGTGATTATAATAAGATAGTTAGTTTTATTTAAATTCAACAAAAAACCGTCAGCATTTACCATTGTTTTGTATGTTTTTTTTATAAAATATATATATATATAAAAAATGAATACACACATGATATTCATTGTAAAAAGCAAAGGTTTTAAAACAATTTACTGAAAAAGTTTAACTTTTTTGCCACCAGGATGCTGGTTTACAAAGACCATCTATACATCCAATATTCTTCCTACACCAATTAAAAAAAATAAAATAATTTCACTCCTACAAACTTGTCAAATTTACTCAATTAAAATTAAGACAATGGAGAATTTCTATTGATATTATTTAAAAGTTTGGGTCTTTGGGGTGTTTCATATAACAGATACTTGCATGCATTAAAAGACAAACATATTAGTCGTAGCTTTGTGTAATCAACAGGCGCACAAACTTATAGCAAAACCTAATCAACAATGAAAAACAACAGCTAAAGTGAATCCAATATGCCCACAAAACAACCTTCATTAAAACCGAGGAGGAAAAAAGGAAACTACTTTTCTCGCTCGATTTTTAGATTGAAATGCACACCTACGCAGTTCAAGTTCAAAAGCTCGTACCGTGACTCACTCAGGTTAATAATAAAGCAAACCGAACAGAAGGTGAGAGAAAATACAGACAAAGTAAATGTGCAGAACTAGAATTAATTTCATGAAAAAGTCCAAGGTGTCCCACATTCCGATTTATTAAATGTCACTACCACAGTCTCAGAAAGTGGCCAAAGTACAAAGCACTCTGGGTTTAATGAACACAACACACTGTTATAGGGCCTTTCTTTTTAATGTGGTCACTTTGCCAGCATAATTAGAGACCTAAAATTAGTATGTCAGCCATACAAGTGACTAACAAAATAATTTGAGCTGTAAGCCTATACATAGGTTAAAAAAAACACCCCGTTGACTAAAATGCAACTTAGCATTTATAAAACACTTTGAACTAGACGTGGGCTGCATTAAAGGACATCCAAAAATGACATGCCGATAGTGCCAAAAAAAAAAAAAATTCAACAAAAATACAATTCAAATGTGAGCGGTCACAAAATACTTGTGAATGGAATTTTAGAAGGATTAAGATCCATCTACTTTTATTTTTTTTAGTACTTTTCAACCCAAAATTTTATTTAGCAAATACATTAACAATCTATTATTGGATTATATAAAGAAATAACCTTCAGTGATTCAGTTCGGCACAACAGGGTAGTGCTATTGCAATGTACACCGGATGTAGAGAAGCATGGTTTCTAGGCAAAATTAAATTTAATTTTACTGATCAAATTCTTTTTGTTTTGTAATAAATATTACACTAGCATTTGAAAAGTCTTTTAACTTGTTCTAGAATATAAAAATGTTTTGATCTAGAAGAACCACTGAAAAGTCATTGGGAGGAAACACAGCATGGTGGCATTACAACCTTGTAACTCACATTTGAACCATTTGTTTTACACAATACTTAGGGAGGAAACTTTTGACTTTACAAAGGAAATTAGTGAGATACTCCAAACACACATTAAATTAAGGGGTTACATATGTTTAGGGTTCTCCAATAAAAATATATTTAGACCAGACATTTCAGGAAACGGTTTTTGATGCAAAGGTTTTTTTTGTTGGCCAAACTGAAACCTTCTAGATCATTTTAATAGTATTAAATCTTTACACTAAAAGAAAAAAAAATATGTTGCTTATAACTTGTTGATTTTTGCTGAGAACTCAAAAATGGTGTTCAAATCAGAATTGCAATGGCGCAAAACAATTCTTTAGATAATCCAAAAGCAATAAGTTGTACATAAATATATCTTTTGACTATCCGAACGTCTGCTTTCCATCAAATCAAACTGCACTCAGCCTAACGTATAAGCACAAACAATAAGCTCTCCATTCTTAAATCACAACATTGCCATGTTATCAAACATTTTGGATAAATAACATTTACTTTCATTGAAACCTTAAGTACATAAAAATCTGGATTGAACCAGAAGCGTTGCTGTAAATGTACTCCACACATCTCGATCGGATACTCCGAGACAGTTTGAGTTTTGCGCATCTGGGAGACATGATACGTTTACAAGGTACCAAATGTTTAAGTAAGGCGGAAAAAAAAAATAGTATGACATTGACACTACACGATGCTCTCTCTGTTGGCAGACACAAGGACTGCCCTGCGACAGATAGGACAAGTTGAATTTTCTGAAAGCCAGCGGTCAATACAATGAACATGGTACTCATGTGAGCAAGGAAGTTTACGAAGCTTGTTGCCTTCAGCGTACTCCGTAATGCAGACGCTGCAGGTCTTAAGTGCATCGCTTTCACCGAAATTGCGCATGGACAGATTATCAATTTGCTCCTTCGTGAGACCCCTGGGTTGATCATCGTCTTCATCGTTGAGCAAGAAGAAATGTGCAAGTCGCAGAAAGGGCAAAGAGCCAGAATCCTCTAGGTTAATAGGAGCTCGATGTCTTGCCCTGTTTTCTCTTACGGCTGCACCACTCTCCTCCCTTTCTTCGGTTTGAGCTTCTAAACCACTCTGATTCGAGCCTCCAGCCCCAGTTGATGGCTCGCTCACAGTAGAGGGACTCACAGAATCTGGATTTCCCAGCGTGTCTGCAAGATCTACCGTGGGGTTGGAGCCACGGCCTGAATCTGTAGAGTCAGAGTCCGAGTCCATGAAGTAGCTGAGTTCACCGAAACCAGTCATAATCTGCCTGATCATAGACTGTAGGGCCATAGAAGTGGCCTCGCCGAGTCCAGCGTCAGAGATCCTCCTGATGGGAATGCGGATAGTGCTGACATATGTCCTTACACCTGCCCGCTCTGATCGTGAAAAGGTCCTGCGAAAGCCTCCACGCTCCGTTTCATACAAGAAAGTGTTGTTGGATGTCTGCGACCGAGAACGGGTACGACTGGCAATGCTGTCTCTCTCACGGTACTCGCCTGGTCGCACTCTGCGTACCTGCAGATCCAGCATTATTGTCGGAGGACGCCGTGCTGAAGCACCCGCTTCACCTGATGGTTCAGTTTCCTGCTGAGGCTGAGGTGTTGGTTGGGGCTCTGTTGCTGCTAGAGTTTCCTCACTTTCAACCTGTATGTTCTGTCGTGAAAGAACATGAAGTCGTGTCCTGGAGCTGCCATCTACCTGAACATCAGAGACAGGATCAAGGCTTCGCGAGGGAAGTCCGGGGCGAGCTTGCGGAAGCCCATCTAACTGGTCCAAACTGAGTGCAAAATGACTCCTTGCTGTCCGCGCCCTGGTTCTGCGCTGTTCCGGGCTCGGACTACGCGCTCTAATCTGACCTCTATTTGGCCGATCCGCACGAGGCGGAGTTGGAGAAGTCTGGACCTGAATTTCTGGACTTGCTGGCAGGGTTACAGCTGGAATATCAGGTACAGGAGGCTCTGGTTCAACAATAACCGCCATCTCTTCTACTACAGGTTCTTCCACCACCTGTGCTGCCTCCACAGGTGTCTCAGGTTCAGATACAGCAGCATTAACATAGCTTGAAGTTGCATCTAGCTGGTCACCCTCAGTCTGCGTTTGTTGCTCAGCTATATTGCGATTGATGTTGATTTCCAAGCTGAAGCGAAAATCTCCACTGCTTGGATTGGTTCGGCTTACCGCCCGCCATGACTGGTTGCCCCGGTGCCCACTTCTCGTAGTGTTGCCTGTTTGCCGAACAGTGTTGAGCCAGTCAAGAAGGGTGTCACCATTAGATGCATCTTCTGCGCCCTCTGCCTCTGGAACTAAAAACAGCATTTGGTTTTACATTTTACACCCAAATTCCGATTATCTAACACAAAATGGAAGTCCAATTAATAAGTATATTAGAGGTTTATCTGTACCTCTGGATTCCCCTCCACTGGCTTCAGGACTGTTGCTGCTGCGGGGCTGTTCAGGACCATCACGAATTTGATGAAGTCGGTTTAACAACTCTTGCTCAGTAATTTCACCTAATAATAAAAAACATGCGTTGCACATTTAATAACAACGATCCAACCAGCACCCACAACTGGATAAATGTAAGCTGACCTGAACAAATAAAGGTGTCTGAATGTTGAATGTCAGAAATGTAAATGTATTAAAACTAGGAAACTGGTCAGGAAAATCAAATATAAATACACAAGCAGGGCAATTTTACAAGAAAAGATTCAAGTCTAGATTTCAAAGGGTTCTAATTTGCAGGAAAAACACTGGATCATTGTTGTGCAACAGTAAGACATGAATACAGCCACGGTAACTGTATCCAAATTGTCCTGGGGGTTATATACTTACAAATGCCGCCTTCTCTGACTCCAAAGCATAGGTCTAGTATAAAATTTTTTTTTTACATCAAACCCATTAGAAACTGAAAGGGGGAAAGAGTTGCATGTGTAGTGAAGCCAGTTATTGGAAGACAGGATGAGGAGGCTTTTTTTTTTTTAATCCAAAAGCATGTACACTGAATCTAGAGCTTTGGCTATAAAGACAAAATGCGTGTGGACGATTAATGTTTGGTTCAAAGCTAAAGGTTGTTTTTTTTTTTTAAGTATATTTTAAAAAATATATTTGTGAATAGGACATTACTGAAAGCCACCGGACTTAACAGGACAAGAACTGTCCATTCAATGCTATCTTCTGGCAGGGATCTCGGTTAAAGGACGCTCCAAAATAACATCCCATTCAACTCTCCAGGGACAGAAGTGAACTGGATGCTTTCATGGGATTGTGAAATTGTTTGGTGGGTTTGTTTTGAGCAGAAATATAATTCAAAGCACGATAAATAAAATAATAATAATAATAATCACACACAAGCAAAAAAAAAAAAAAAGGTGAGCTTTCTTTCTTAACCTGAAATACTAGTCCCAAAACTCTTACCACGAGTGTCATTAGGACTGGGCGATATGATAACTTGAATATGATCAGTATGGAAAAAATATTTCAAGTGCATCTGCTATTGCCTCATATTAGCACAGACATCACAACTCTCAGTTTCTGCTACATTTGAGGATGTTTATCAACATAAAAGTGTGTCTGGACTTCATATTTCACTCAAAAGGATTTGATTGTAACCACATGATTTTTATTGTAATGTTTGTTGCTTTTGGAAAAGCAAGGAGGAGGATTATGGATGCGGTGAGGGATGATGTGCAGGTAGTTGGGGTGAAAGAGGCAAATGTAGAGGACAGAGTAGTGTGGAGAAAAGTGATCCGCTGTGGCGACCCATAACTGGAGCAGACGAAAAGGAGAGAAAGAAGTTGTTTGTTGCTGTTTGTGAATGAATGTACTTGCTGTTTATTGTATCTTAAAATGCATCCCATCATTTATAAATCACAAGAGTCTCAGTTGTCCCAAAATATGGAACGTTTATCTTTATTTCTTTCGGTTTGCTATACCACACAAAGACTCCACTATTTTCACTCAGTATCTCACCACGAGAACGTACAAACATTAATGGGTTTAAATTCATAGCACCTAAAAAAATGTCCAGTGCTCATCATTAAATTTGTATGCGATACGATATAAATTGTTTATCAGCCCAGCCCTAATTACCATACTCGGACAAACACAATGAACCAAAAAAGAAAAAAAAATTAAGCCATCACTACTAATTCCAGTAAAACATGTTCATAACATTACTATCAATGTGTGCGTTTCCAGCATAGTTACCTGGTGTGCCAAAAAGGCTGTTGTCTCTCATCAGCCTGTAATCCTCCTCACTCAGACTGTTTACAAACTGGTAGAAGGCCTCCTCTCTGCGAAGCCGGTCTTGCTGTTGCCTGCGTTGGGAATCGGCTTGTTCGCTACCGCCCTGGTCTGCATTGTCGGAACCCTCCATTGCAGTAAAATCCAAGAAGATTATGCCAGCACCACCTGAAAGGGACGGAAGGACAGAAATTACAAACCAACAGCAAAAACTAGAACAAGCCGAGACTAAAGTTTAACATTTATTATATAACAAGTGCACTATTTACACAGCTTAAATAAAAAAGTTTTTTTTGTTCTAGGTTTTATTTATTTATTTACACAAATCAGTCCAACATCAACTATGATTACAGCATACAACTGATTTAAACACTGGCACCGCAATGCAAAGGGATTCCAAGCCAGGGAAGTATGTATGTTCTTCCACTGATTACTCCGGTTTCCTTCCACAGTCCAAAAACATATGTTAGGTTTAAAGTACTGTGAATATAGCAAATAAACTAATTTATTTAAAACAAAATCACTAAAGCCTGCAAACAGGCAACAAATTGTCAAGCACAGTTTTTTTGTCAATTATTTTTCAACCAAATTTTATAATGGTGACAGCCCTAGTTAAGACACAGAGCGCAGACATTGTAGGATTTGGTAACTTAGTGTTTAAGACACTAAACCACAGCAAGGTTGATGTTTAAATCACAGTTTTCAAAACAAACCTGCACATTCGTTTAACATTTGTGTTTGGGAACATCTGCCATCCTTTTGGTGTATCTGGCAGTATTGTTGGCCAATTGTATATCTACATTTTAAGTAACAATTTAAAAGAATTTTTATGACATTTTCAGACTTCCTGAGCAACTTACATTAATCTTCTTTATAAAAGTGGCAGTGTAGTGGTTAAGGCGTTGGACTACCAACTAGAAGACCTAAGTTTTATTCCCAGGAGAGTCAAAGCATCACTGCTGGGCCCCTGAGCAAGGACCGAAACCTTCAATTGCTCAATTAACTAGGAAAAAATGTCAAATGTCAACCATTCATCTTCTTACCCGTTTATACCCTAATTTGGGGTCACAAGGTCTGCTGGAGTCTATCCCAGCCCACATAGGGCAATAGGCAGGCATGCACTCTGGACAGTTTGCCAGACCATCGCAGGGCCACACATAGACGAACAACCACTCACACATACATTCACTCCTATGGGCAATTTTGACACATGTACATGTTTTTGGACTGTGGGAGGAAACCAAAGTACCCGGAGGAAACCCATGCAAATGCGGGGAGACCATGCAAACTCTGCACAGAAAGATCCCAGGACCTTCTTGTTGTGAGGTGACCGTGCTAACTACTACACCACCGTGCCACTCAGGATAAAGGGCCCTGCACGGGGGCCCAACAGTGGCTGTTTGGTGGTGCTTGGAATTGAACCCACATCTTCCAATTAGCAGTCCAACACTGTAACCTGTACAATACCAGTTAATAGCTAAACAAGAGCCATTCCAACACGCTAATAACTGGTGGCTTTAAAAATGGCCACTGACAAAGAAAATAGAAAACAAAATGGCATCGCTAAAGACAGTCAACACAACATCTAGTGGAGAACATTAATCAAATACAATCACAGTCCACACATCCTGAACCTTCATCATCCGGGTGATCCAATACGAGCAGCAATCAGCCGGGCTTTTTAAGACAAACGCCAAAATTAGACAATCAACAAAAGATATTTAATACATAAAGTCAGAATACCGATTAAAATATTATAAATGATTCGTCATCCATAATTACGGCGACATCACGTGATCACAATAATGGGGAAAACCACCATTATTGATAGTAATGTTAGCTAATAAGTCATGTTAATGAGAACAACTTGGCTAGTAAATTAGCTATTATAGATCGCTCAGAGTAAATCGTTTAAAGGGAAGTTTAAGGTAAAGTTTAACCATGGTAATGACATTAGTTGCGTTTAATTTAGCTACTATAAATATTCGTTTATTAATCGTTACAATTTGTTTGCACCACCGAATTCCGGTTCCTTTTAAAATGAGGTACATGCTAGTTAGCTTCCCAGAGGCCTTCACATTTCTGACATCTTTAGAAATAATAATCGTGATGAAAACGTTTACGATAAACAAATACTATAATCGGTAATGTTTTACAGGTTTTTATTCGGATCACAGTTTAATGTGAACAACAAGAAAAGGAAATATGAACTGATTCGTTATTCTGGCCTCCGAACTGCGTATTTAGCCAGGTCAGCTAGCACAGTTAGCAGAACACGAGCTGTAGCGTGTTCTTCCAGGATTCCAAAGATTCAACTAACAACTTTAAATACCTTTTTTTATCCCGCTGATTTTGTAATTAATCTTCTAAACAAGGCAACTTGGTGTGTATTTCAAAACCGTTGATCTTTTCCGGCATTAGGAGGAATCTATTTTCTTGACCAGTAGATCATCCGTTATCTTCTCACTCGTTTCCGTTTCCGGTGTGTAGGAATTATGGGAAATCTTACAAAAGAATAGAATCGTCACGAGAAGTTGCACTATCTTGAAATTATTATATTATATTTTCCAACAAAAATAAATAAATAAAAAATAAGTTAATTATTAGATACATTTATACATGCATTTAATCTGTTTATAGTCGAAAAATAAATAAAATAGCATTTCCAGAAAATTATAGTTGAGAACAAACTTAACTTTAAAAAAAAAAAAAAAAAAGCTGCAACTTTACTTTCACCATGTCAAAGTCAAAGTCATTCAAATGATATATTAAAGTCTTTACAGTAACATTTTCTTCGTTAATTCACGTTTATCAGCTTATAGTATTTCCAATTCCTACCGCTAGGGGTGTCTGCACTCAGCACAAAGCATTTTAATATAT
>JAOTRA010000037.1:1197430-1207505 GCA_026260255.1 Pseudolaguvia tuberculata | reverse complement strand
GTGTGTGTGTGTGTGTGTGTGTGTGTGTGTGTGTGTGTGTGTGTGTGTGTGTGTGTGTGTGTGTGTGTGGTGTTGGTCATCTATGTGCGGCCCTATGTGTGCTAGGATAGGCTCCAGCAGGCCCAGGTGACCCCTGAATAAGAGGGTTAGAAAATTAATAAACTATTAAATGAATTAATGAATGACTTCCATGCCCCCTGCTGGCCTTAATGTGAATTAAGTAATGTGAATTGGCCATAGTAATTGCCAAGGAACTTAAAGGATTTAACTAAAAGCTTAAAAAAATAGTAACAGGACAAACATGGACGATTTGCAAAAGCAGCATTCAAAATCTTATTTTAATCTGTATATTTACTCCATAAACATTATTACAAAAACGTAGCAAGTTACCATTATTACATTGTCACCATACAGGCGGGGTTCACAAATATTTAAAACTTTTGCAACAGTTACAACATAAACCAAAAATACTAGAATAATTTACATGGAAAAAATCTATAAAACAGCAAAGTAGTTCACAAAGTAGATTTTTGTCTCCTTTTTTTTTTTTTTCGTCAATTATGTATTGTGTTTTTGCACAATAACACAATACTCCCACAACAAGGTCAATTCTTCATACAAAACTCCCAACAAAAATGTCGATAATTAGGTTACTTGATATTTTGGTTTTTAAAACCAGATGCCTCTTTATTATCTGTCCTTTTCACTGCCTGCGCAGGCACAAAAAAGGTTACTCACACATACTAATACTTCACAGCACTTTCTGAGAAAAATATACACTTACAAAATATCTTACAAATTGCCACAGAGAAAAATATACAGTATTTTTTGTCATGTCAAGAGTTTAAGAATCCCTCTAATATCAACTCTGGACAATATTTATAAAGCTTAATCCTTTTTTTTTGTTTGTTTGTTTAAAAATCGATCCAATTAACGTCAAAGAATTAAAGTATGGATACATCAAACATATATTATACATTCATAAAGAGTGGATTAGGGTTTTCTAGTGTTTATAACTATATATAATTAGATATAGTCATATAACAGATTCGAATAGTTGATTTCTTAGCACCAGTGAAAAGAGGCAGCTCGACAGTGGCACAAATAATCAAATCTCATAGAAGTACATTCAATTAAAAACAGGCAGAAATTAAACCAAAAAAAAAAAAAAAAAAGGCAAGCAAAAAGGGCACAACAGCCCGTGTGCATTTTTTCCCATCACCATCATGTCCTGGTCCTCGGTTATGGCATGCTTAACAGAACAAAATGAGGCATGGACAAGGACATAAAGAAAAATTGAGCAAAAATGTATATAATTTTATATATGTTGCAGTAATGAATGAACATCGTTTAGGCAATAAGGCATTGTCCATGTCTCCTGTCCCTCAAAACCTTTTTTTAATATTCCCGTTAAAATGATATACGAATAAACACAATGTCATGCATATAATCATCAGGCCCTCAGATATTGTTTTCCTGTACATCTGTATTCGAGCGTATTGTAGAACGCATGAAATCATAAAAAGGTTCACTTCATATTCACATTCAAAAACAGAACAAAGAACATGAGATGACCTAAACTATGGGGTTTTTTTTGGTGCTGGACGGGCAATTGGATTTCTGATTGAATGATTCGATAACTGCATGAATCAGCAGATGGTACAGATATTCCTAATATTCTGGCAGGTGTAAATGGATAAATTGGGAGCAAGTTTTTATTCATGAATATTTCTTTGAAAATTTAGACCGGTTCTAGAATGTTAGCTTAATTCTGTAAAATACATGTGAACGGAACAGTACGCAATGGGAAGTGGTAGGGCAGCGGTTAAGGTGTTTGACTGCTACTTGGAAGATCAGGGTTCAATTCCCACCAAAACCCACCAAAGTCGCTCTGGAATAGGACATCTGCCAAATGAATGCCACGTTAATGTAAACGATGAACCATTTCTGGTTGAAATCTTTAACCCCATAAACCACTGACCTACCATTTCTAACCCAATATTATCAAAATGCAGAAAGTAATTTCAACAATCACTGGAAATGTCTATAATAGCACAATTTCCAGGTACAGGTTGTGCATATGAAAATCGAATACAAAATTTGTGGTCTTTAAATGCCCTTCATCTGTAAACGTATGGTTTTTGCACTGGTATAAAGCTGATAAGAAGTAGAAGATTATGACCACCAATTATCATCAACCTTGAACAATAATATTGGATTTAATTAAAAAGCACAAAATAATCATGCAATAATATTAAAAAATATATTTTCCTGAAGAAATTTTTAGCTTTTTATATATTCCACCCTGTAAGCAGTCCCAATTAACTGGCTAGGAAACAGTTTGCTGTGTCAAACATAGCTGATGTGTAAACGCTCCTACAACAAGATGCAGGGTGTTGTTGTACATGCACATTCACAGAAATGGAGAGCCTACCTGCATGTTTTACTGAAGAACTAAGAGATTTGGGGGGGAGGGAAAAAACACACACACCAATCTCCTGAAATGATAATAATGCCAATATCGACTAATCACTTTATTTTTATACCTTTCGATTTTATAAACAATTAATTTTGAGCACACGGCTAAAAATAACAAATGGCCTTCTCAACCATCGAAAACAAACGGTCATAAGGTTCAACTGTGGGGTTGTGAAAAACACAATAAAAGCCAGTAGTGAAAAAAATGACAGCTAATCTTTTGCTTTTTATGCAGCTGGTGATACTCAGAAAATTTAGGAATCAAACTCTCAAAGCCCTAAAAGAGCTTTAGCTAATCAGATTAATTGTCTACATCTCAATCAATCCATTTTGAGAATATAGATCGCTTACTTAACAGGACCGGTTCTTCCATTCTCACCTGACATTAGTGTCTGATCTCACTAATACTGTTGGAGCTGAATGAAGAGATATCTCACATTCAAGCACCACATTGGACTGGAAGGTCTTACTAGAAAAGTGGAGCTTCATCCAATAGTAAAATAGGAATCAATCTGGATGGAGACGTTTACATCACATGTGTTTGTGAGGCTCAGGTGACCACCAGATCCCACCTCCCACAGATTTCACATCAGAAATCTTTCCACAAATCACTCACAAACAGTGCAAAAATAGAGAAAAGTATCATTCGGATACGGATTTATTTATAAAATTTTGATTGGGTGAGCAAGACAAATGGTTTGGTGGGCAGCCCTGCCTATGGCTAAAGTTAGCCTTTTCAATCATCATACATTAATGGTCATAAGCTTCTACTATGTGTTAGTGAAAGTATATTATAATGCATGTAAATACATTAAAGATCTTTCCTGAACCTGCACTGGAGGAATGTAAACATTTTTGTAAATGATGTGCATTTTGTCCAAATGATTCTATTAGATATTAGCAATGCCGTTGAAAACAACCTGAAACTGGCATTTTAGTAAAACAATTAACATAATCAACATCATACTAATGCCAGTATAGGGTCTACCCAGAATGGACCACGTCCATATCCACTGAAATTTTCAACGTTCCTCGCTTGTCTTTCTTTTCAAAGTCTCACAATGCTGAGGTAAATAGAATTTGGCAAGCCAGTGGGGCAGGGGGGTGCGGAGGTGTGACAGCTAGTCTTTTGGTAATGCAAGTGGTTATGTACCACTGTCAGCTGCAGGTGCTCTTCAAAATATAGGAATGCCAAAAGAAAAAAAAAAAAGAAATGGAATGTTCACTCTCACAGTCTTACAAAGGGTCTGGCCAAAATTTTCATGAGAAGTAATTTTAACAAAAGGTGTTATTATTAATGATAATAAATTTGCACAGTTTACATTTGGCACATTGATCCTTAGAATTCATGTTGTTTTACTCTTATATAGTGCAGTCCTGTACATGGCTTAGAAATGTCCCTTCAAGGTAAGTTCCAGTAATACTTCTGTAAAAGCATAGTAAAAGCATAAGAATGAAATTATAATTTTAAATAATGAGTCAGAAAAAAAGGACAAAATGTAATTCTGATATGTATTTAATATAAAATAGTCCAAATATGTGCTATCAATGTTTTAGGGCCTAAAAAAATTTGTTGCTGATCCAGGTGAGCATGGCGAGTGTTTAAAATTGAAAAAAGTTGGCATGAGAAAGAGAGCTCCATCGATTGGGTTGCTTAATTTTAGACGACAGCTTCCTTTTGAACAAAAAAAAGTATAATAACACATGTTTGGGATAGCAAATGTAACTTTTAAAAATGCCTCACAAGACGACGTTGCTTTTGTAAAAAAAAAAATTTTTGCAGACATAAGAACTGAAACAGTGACAAGGGAAAAAAATTACAAAAGCATGAAGAAAATGCAGCCATGGTAGGTTAAAATCTCAATCAAGCCTTGCACAATAACTCAATAGGTAGTTGGTAAGTACATTCTCATGCAAGATATTTATATGTTCATTAGAGGGCCAAAATAAGGAGGGTGAGTCAAGGGTCATTCATTTCCATGCATCTCTGGCTTTTAAGTCAGTGCAGGTATGCCAGGGATTCAGGGCTGAGCAGAAAGAGGGGGAAAGTGAAGAACGTGCATCAGCAGCTAGTTACAAAATATTACCTCAGTTTTTCGAACGAGGTCATCAATTCTATGTCTTTATTTGGGTCAGCCCGTTTGCCTTTATGGTTTTCGATCCGAGGAAACTTTGCGCTGGTTTTGTGACGGTACATTTTCTTGTGTGCAGGTCCGTTTATGCCCGGTACTCCAAGATTAGACTTATCAAACATGTTACAGCCCAGAGCCAACTGAGGGAAAAGAGGATGAGAGGCATTAAACTTGGCTTGATTTTTGCCACATTTCCCCCCTCCTTTCTTGCCTTTTGTACATTCAGCAGACAAAGAACCTTTTTTCTTGGGCTCAGATGAGGTACCTGCAAGAATCTTGAGAGTTTTTAGCTTTAGACTATTTGCCTCTGAGGGTAAACAGATGTCTGTTGCAGGGCCCCATATCGGCTCGAAGGAGGTCATCATAAAACGCTGCACTTCAGCCATTCCTGATACTATATTAGAAAGGATGTTGGAGGGCTCTTCAAACTCTCGCTGGTCATCCGTGTAACAGTTGGTCTCTGACAAGCCTATACCGGTCCAGTCCTCAGATCCGTTATCCATCAGCTGTTGCACCATACACTTCGAGTTCCCAGGCTGGCCTTTAGACTTTTCATCCAGCATCTCTTTAAGCTTTTTAGATGCTTTTGAATTCTGTCGTGGGGCCTTGTCCTTGTCTCCTTTTGATGCTTTTGGTTTGGTTGCTTTGCTTTTTTTAGCATTTTGTCCTGAACTTTGCCTAGTGCCGATTTTCCTCTTTGAGCCTTTTTTCCCATTAATCAAGTCAGCACCTTGCTCGGCAAAGTCAGTTTCATTCAGCGGCTTCTTTTCCTGGCCATCCTTATTGGAACTGTTTAATGGGTACTGGTGATTATCTACTGCAAATCCAACAAGGTGTTCTTGGTGTTCCATCATTTTGCAATTCCATTTTACCTCCTCAGCACCATCCATTATCAGCTCAGACCCATTTTGCAGAACCTTGGGAGTTCCCAATATCTTCAGCTCTCGCCATGGGACCTGCGGGGACAGGTTGGGCGTTTCAGGAGGTGAGAGTTCTGACAGTGATGCATGTCTGAATTTATCTGGAGTGAAGTTCGAAATATCTAGCAAGTCTGTTGACTCACGCAGTGGTGTGATTGCTTCGACGCTTTGCGGAATCACTAGCTTGGGACTGCAGTGGGCCAGAAAGTTTTCGTTCACATCGCTTTCGCTTTCTTTTTCACAAGATTTGAGACTTACAGAGCTGTAATTGCTGGAAGTAGATGACAAGGAACCAACCGAGTCAAAACCTATGTTTCTTCCATTATCACCTTGCATTGTTCTTTTTTGAAACTGTAGCTGACCTTCTACATTCTGAACTTGGCATGCATGGAACTCTGAATCAGTCGGAACTGCCTGTTCAGGGATGTAATTTTTATCATAAAGCATTCTGTTGGTATCCATCCCCAACTGATTGTAACCTGGAACTGCAAGGTTTTCTGTAATTGGCAAAGAGGTAGTAGGGAAGTTGTTGGGCAAGACCGTCGGCTCAGGAATATTTGTAGTGAACTGTTGATTTGGGTCAAGCTGGGTGTGCCACATTTGGGGGAGGCTGGGGCAGGTCTGAGGAGACTGTTGTAGCTCTGATTCAGAGGGTGGGGAGAGTACACAGCTTTGGGCCAGCTGAAGAGAAGCAAACTGCTGGTCTTCCAGAGAAAGACCCAGAGATTGCTGCCTGGGATTGCTGTTTTGTTGTGGGAAAAAAGAGCCACCAGAGCCAGCCATTGAGTCTGAGGCTTCCAATAAGGTCTGCAAATAGCCTCCAGGGATAACAGACATACCTGTGGCAACATCATCAGTTGATGTAGCTTTGGTATAGGAGCAGCTATTAGGCAGGAAAACAATTTTTTCTGTGGTCTCCTCTGTTTGACACTGAGGACTGTGTGCAGCCAGGTTGATTTCTGTTTCATTTTTACCCATTACAGTGTCCTTGTTTTTTGTCATAACACATGCTTCAGTCCCACTTTCACGGTTCTCTTCAAATTCCTTCATTCTCATACTTCTGAGTCTTGCTTCACTTTTAAATTTCCGAATTCTGATTATTTTATTTCCTATTCTTCTCTCCTCACTTTCTTGTGATCTGCTTTTTATAGTAACAGTGTGCGTAATGTCATTTGGGTCCAATGTACTTGAACTAGTGTTTGATATTGTTAATGGTCCTGCTGTGGTAGCCAACTCTTCTACAGAGCCACATTCCTGCCTAAGATCAGGGTAAGAGAAACTTGGTCTGTGGGTGGATTGGAGTACAGTTTGAATCCGCTGAATCCTAAGCCTGTTGGCTAGCCTGTTTTTCCTTTTAGGAGGGCTAGAACTAAATGGTTGATTCCGGCCATTAGAATGTACATAGTGTTGATTTTCTGCAAGAAGTCTAAGCTGTTCTTCCTCCTCGCTTTGCTTCTTCAGCCAGAAATTTTTCAGAGGGGCCAGTTTTTCAAATTCACGGATTGTATTTTCATCTAAACCTATAGTTGTTATTGTTGGATCAGTTTTGCAGAGTTTTACACACATGTGTTTGTCCCCTTTAAACTTGTTAATAATGATATATTTGATTATCATGGGTTGGTCTTTACGAGAAGATCTTCTTCTCTTCTTAGGACACCAGTCAACGTCTTTTTCCTGTCTCATCCCAGATAGGGTCTGCTCACGCTTTTCATTGTTTTTTTCACTTTCAATTGAGTCGACATCATAAAGGTAGTCATCACTGTACCTAACTTTTCTTTTGGCTCTTAACCCATAGTTTAGAGGGTTGGAGGAGCAAGAATTGTTTTGTGAAAATATGTTTCCCACTTTGCTCTCATGAAACGCATCAATGAAAGACCCAGTGCTAGAACTGTCATCGCTATAGTCATCCGAGTCCTCAGTCGAGTTGCTGGAATCAATTAAGTAGTTTGTTTTTGGACTAAAATCAGATTCCCTCTCCAATGAGCTTTCTCTGCTATTTTCTTTAGGTTCGTTTTCAAGTATGAGGTCTTCAGGTTTGGGCAAGAGTTCATCTGCACCCTTGTTTACCACACTATCCACAGTTTTTGTAGAGTTTACCAGAACACTAGGAAAAAAGTTAAACTGCGTTTCTTCCTGCAGGACATTTGTCTTTTCCCTCATGTTGTCCTGGAAAGACTCATAGCGGATTTTCAATGAGCACATATCACTGCTAAGAGCAGAATCATCATCATCATCAAACATATAGTTATCTACATCCTCCTCTGAAAAAAGGTTTACTGAGAGCTCATTTTTTGAACATAGGTCCAGTAATTCCATTTTGCTTTCACTGATAAAAGACTCAATGTAACCCCAGTCCTGATTTGAACTGGGGAGCAGACCATCCTCTCCATTGCATTTGTCCAGGAGAAGGCCTTCATACATGTTTCTGGATGTTTGATCTGAGTCATTTTCTGCTTTCTCTAAGTTCTTCTTCTCTACCATCTGGGATTTAGACATGGGAAAGCTCAAAAGCTGGTCAGTCAGAATCTGCTCTGAGGAATTTCCTGTTTCACTAAGGCCCATACACTGCATGTTGGAGGTGGTGCAAGCATCAAAGTCACGGTTCATGTCTGTCATTTTTAGGTTGATTATGGGCTCCATATCCAGTGTATCCTTGGTTTCAATGATACAGCCAAGGCAGGTGCCGCTTTGCTGGATTAGGCAATCTTCAGTCATTCCAGGTATACCCATTGGCTCCATCATGGTAAGAGGCGGTTTGTTATTTTCCACTGACAGGGACCAGGGATTTACATCCTTGGTAACACAAGCTGTAAGGGATATGGCACAGCTGCTGGATTCAACAGTGGGCTGTTCAGAAGCCTCGGTTAGAGTTTGAGGTAATGGTTGGCTTGGTAGACAGTTCTCTCTTAAGGCCAATGCTACTCTGTTAATGTCTGAACCACCTCTTTGGCCACTCAATACAGCAACTGTGGAGGGCAGAGGAAAGGTATTTTCTGTAGCTGCATACAGCTTCAAATGACCTCCCAGCTCACATGATCCTACAAAACCAAACAAAACACAACATCAGCACCAAATAACATAAATATGCCAATATCACATGATAACATCTTATTTAATATAAGGAAATATTATGATCTCCGGCCAAATGTGTGTAAAGATCACAGTGAACATCATGCCTATATTTTGACTTTCCCAAAACTGTTCTAATGAAGTAGAGAATGGTCTAGAATGTCTTTGTCTTATATGCTCCAGCAAGAGGTTTATTTATGAAACGTTTCAATAGAGTGGTTTAAACTTGTTCCAGTATGACAATGATCAGAATATCAGGTCCATAAATACGGGTCAAAACTTAAGTAGCCTGCATAGATCTCTGAATTTAAGCTTACAAGTGTTCTACTCTGTCCAAGCCAAAATACTAATCCATCTCAATATATCATCAATAAAGTAGTTGTAAGACCTGTTCTTGTAACTATAAGTACTTTGCTTTGCTTGTTAAATGCCCTTAATCAAATATGCAAAAGATTTATGGTTAGTTATTCCATAGTCTGGGGTATGGTTTTGTTTTCCACCTTGTGTTGTTTATTAAAATTGTTCTTGGCACTGGCACGTCTCGTCTGTATTGGAGGTACATTTACATGCTAATTGTTGCTAGACACAATTAAAAATAAATGATGGAAATAGGCCGCGTAGTGGATAGCACGGTCGCCTCACAACAAGAAGGTCCCAGGTTCGAATCCCAGGCCTGGGATCTTTCTGTGTGGAGTTTGCATGTTCCCCCCACACTTGCGTGGGTTTCCTCCAGGTACTCCGGTTTCCTTCCACAGTCCAAAAACATGTAGAGGTTGATTGGTGATTGTAAATTGTTCATAGGAGTGAATGTGTGTGTGAGTGGTTGTTTGTCTATGTGTTGCCCTGAAATGGACTGGTGACCCGTCCAGGGTGTATCCCCGCCTCTTGCCCTATGTGGTCACGCAGCCTCGTGACCCCGAATTTGGGAATAACCCGGGACCTTCTTGTTGTGAGGCGACTGTGCTATCCACACCGCGCCGCCTTAGTTTTTAATTAACACAAGGTAAAAGATTTTGTATTGAACATTTTATTACTTTAGCCACTACATGATTGTGAGACTTTGCATTTCATTGTAACAGTCAATTAGACATGATTTGCATGTTCATCCAGAATCCTCAGCTGTCCCAACAGCTCCTCTTTCTGCCAATCAGTGCATCACAGGGACTTAACAGAAGCTTTCTAATTGGCTTTGATATGGGAAAGTGAGAGGGACGTAGTAGTTTTTGGGACATATTTTTTTGGCCTTCTGAAATGACATATAGATTATTTAGGAGCATACATTCATTCATTCATTCATTCATTCATTCATCTTCTATACCTTACCTAATTTGGGATAATGTGATCTGCTGGAACCTACCCAAAGACTCTCTGAAGTGTACACTCTGAGCAGGTTGCCAGTCCATTACAAGGCCACACACACACACACACACACACACACACACACACACACACACACACACACACACACACACACAC
>JAOTRA010000037.1:1147272-1164194 GCA_026260255.1 Pseudolaguvia tuberculata | reverse complement strand
CACACACACACACACACACACACACACACACACACACACACACACACACACACACACACACACACACACACAAATTTGAATAATCAATCAACTTAACGCACAAGTTTTTGGACTGTAGGAGGAAACCTGAGTACCCAAAGAAAACCCATGCAAGCACAGGAAGAACATGTAAATGGCAAACAGAAGAGCCCCTACCTGGGAATCATTTCACTGTTAGGCTAAAGTGCAAACCACTAAGCAACCTTGCTGTTTCAATTTGGGAATAAGTCTGGAAATGGTATGGTGTGTGATGCTCAGGTGACCACAAACTTTTGGCAATATAGTGTATTGTTTAATTAAACTTACCTGAGGTACCACACCCAATGCTTTTCTTAAGCTCTCCAGGCTGACCTCTCGAATATTCTGGTCTCCAATATAGATGTTCCCTTGCTGGGGTTCGTAGAAGCGAAACAGCAACCGTACGATTGTGCTCTTCCTATATCACAAAAATAGAACATTACATAGATAGATAGGCAGATAGATAAGATCTATATATATATCCTTTTTTTATACAAGCTGGTAAAGAGGAACTGAAGGTAAGGCTTTTACCCCGATCCGCTTCCACCAACAATGGCCACTTTCTTCCCAACAGGTACTTCGAAGGAAACTCCATTGAGAACATTTTGTCCCTCCAGATACTCAAAGTGGACGTTCTCAAACCGGATGGAAGCATTTTGTGGGGTAACAAGCAGAGGCGGCGCCAGGTCTTTCTCCTGTAACACAGTAAATATGTTTATTTATGATTAAAATAATTATTATAATTATTAATGTAGTTTTTTTGAGTGTCATTCAGCAGATGCCCTCAACCAAAGCAATTTAGACAACTGAAATTTTTATTGCGCTTTGCTCAAGGCTTTAAAATGGCACCATGGTTGCTCTGGGAATCAAGTTCCTTAACCACCAAGCTAGCACATAGGAAAGCAAGACAATAGTAACATTTAATAGGAGTGGCCAAACAGTGCCCAATGTTGCTGAGAATTCTGCAGGTTAGCAGCAACACCTTAAACCCCTGCACTACCACTTCCCCCACAACGTTCTGGACAAGAGCAAATGGAAGTTTATGTTAATTCTACGTTCAATTACGTGAATTCAAATATAATTCCTAATGTTCTAAGGAATCTGTTGAGCTTGTCAGTTTATAGTCTGTGTGCGGATTTACTCTGAAAAAAAGACTAAGCAGCAACCGAAAAAGCAATTTAGCAATGCATATCAAAACTAAAGCAAATGAAGTGATGCAAATTTATGATCCTTTAAATGCACAGAAAGAGACCAGGGGCAAAGATTTGCACCTTTTGTTAAATGCACTGACATTATAAGAAAAAGCAGAACAATGATGTCCTGATGAAGCCGGGATTAACAAGAAAAACAATCCCGCATCGTCTGCAATGAACTGGCTCAATCAAGCATGTCCTATTAATAAATGCTTGTCATCTAGCAGTGTTTGATCAGGAGAGGACTGGGAAAATCGGAAATCAGGCTACCTTTATTTTGGTGTCCACGCTGAGCAGAGTGAAGAGTGTGTTCATGTCAATGAGAGCCTGTCTGGTTTCTCTGTACACAGTGCCCAGAAAGTTGAGGGGCATCGAGAGCTGGAAGAGGAGCCCGTTTACCATCACCAGGTCTCCTACAGTCATGGTTCCTATTGAAATCAGAAATCTAGAGTCAACTTAATGGTCTCCAGAAGCAGAAATAATAAACGTAGATGAAATCATAGTTATGAAAACATCTCTAGATTATAGCTGAAACATCTGCCAACAATTTTAGGTCATGGGCTTGACACTAGTCTATGACCAGACTGTAAAATATGAACAGATATTCTTAGGGTTTCAATATGCAGGAAAAATCCTTACCTGCCATTATGCCTTTGCTCGCCAGCACCATGATACCCGTGAGTCCCACACTGAAGATTGCGCTCTGGCCAAAGTTTAGCATGGCCAGTGTGGAGGTCGTTTTTAATGAAGACGACTCGTAGACTTTCAAAAAGTTATCGTATCGCTCTGCTTCGTACCTCTCATTGTTAAAATACTAACAAGAAACAGAGGAAATAAGCAAAAAAAAAAAAAAGTACAAACCACTAAAACCAAACTCTTTCTCCATAATTTCCATAAGATTTCACTGAACAAATATGACAGACAAACATACATAAATCTATGCAGTGCTGTGCAAATTAATACCAATACATTTTGCTTAGCACAACAAGAAGGTCCTGGGTTCGATTCCCAGGCTGGGGATCTTTCTGTGTAGAATTTGCATGTTCTCCCACGCTTGCGTGGGTTTACTCCAGGTACTCCGGTTTCCTCCCACAGTCTAAAAGCATGCAGATTAGGTGGATTGGTGATTGTAAATTGTCCATAGGAGTGAATGTGTGTGTGAATGATTGATTGTCTTTGTGTTGCCCTGCGATAGACTGGCGACCTGTCCAGGATGTACCCCTGCCTCTCACCCTATGTGATAGGCGCCAGAAGACCCCCGTGACCTTGAATTAGGGAATAAGCGGGCAAGAAGATGAATGAATGAATTTAATTTACAGGAGGAAAGGAATTTTATTCACTCAAGGACAGAAGTTATACAAACAATAGCTTGCAGACTGCAATACGGGTTTTTTTCCATGTAGGACAAGGATTTTTTCATGTAGGACAGCTGAACCCATTTGACCAAATAATTTTCTTAAAGCACCCCAGAGACTTTAAGTATATATTTCAATTATTTATGAACACAACTAAACATTGTTTTATTGTTATTACACATTTGAACATGTTTTGTTTCGTCTCTAAAATGCTGGTTTCACTCATTCATTTGTTGTTTTCTCCAGACAGCATGAATCCTTCTACATAAATGTATACACAGTCTCACACGGTCACAAAGTAGGTGGTGTTTAAACATCAACTAGGGATGTTGGCTGCTGTAAAATCCTTCAGACCCTTCATGTGATCCCAGATATGACAAATCATGCGATCTGTGGGGCCAAACCACCAGTTCATATTACCTCTGGCTGTATATCTCTCCTGCTTCAGGATATATGTGTGACATAATCAGATGTCTTTCTGATGGTGAAGTACAGAATAAGTATCAGTCAGAGATACAGGCGCAAACTTTCAAGAAACCTCCTCCATACTTCACTGTTGCCCGAAGTAATCATTTAATAAACACCACCAGTCTGTGGCTGACTACATTCTTTTGTACATTCTCACTTCTGTAGTTGTGGCTGACATACTGTATACAGTCTCAGAAGCAAACAGGATAGAAAAAATAAGGCGGCTCTGTATTGGTTGTGGGGCGGCACGAGTCTGCCTTTTCTAAAAATGTCTTAAAATGATTGGCTAACAACAAGAAGGTCTCAGGTTCGATTCCCAAGGATCTTTCAGTTTGGAGTTTGCATGTTCTTCCTACCCTTGTGTAGGTTTCCTTTGGGTACTCTAGTTTCCTCCAACAGTCCAAAAACATGTACATTAGGTTAATTGGCGATTCTAAATTGCTCATAGGCGTGAATGAGTGTGTGTGAGTGGCTGTTCGTCTTTGTGTAGCCCTATGATGGACTAGCGACCTGTCCAGGTTTTACCCCTGCCTCTTGCCGTATGTGCGCTGGGAAATAAGCGGGTAAGAAGATGGATGAATAAATGAATAAATTAATGTATTGGTTGTATTTTATTTATATATTATTTATATATGTATATCATGATATTTTATATTATGGCCATGTATCATATTGTGAGGCTCTTGACAAACAGTTCTATTAGTAGTAGAGTTTGCCTGTCCCTCACCTTAACGCAACTTATTAAATAAAGTATTAAAAATGAAAGAAGTTGACGCTCTGACACTGGGTCATGCTGACAGTGTTTTGAGACTCATTTTCCTACATGCAGAAAGGGCTATGTGTCTTCATTAGCGCATAAACGGTGTGTGTGTGTGTGTGTGTGTGTGTGTGTGGATGCCACAATTGGCAACATGATCAAAAACAAAATCTTCTGCACTGCAAATAAGAATGTTGCAAATTTCGTTCAGATCACGACCAACTCAACACAAGGTTGCCGTTCCAATTAGGTGGGAGTACGACAGGTATCAGGGAGCAACCGGAAAGGTTTCATAGCAGTCCTGGAAAACGTGATCAACAGGGTAGAAGAAACGAGCTTGCAGTACAGAAATATGTATGCGTATGTTTTGATGTTCTGCAGAAGCTTTTGCAAGTGTCGAACAGATTAGGAGTGGGTGGAGATTTAATTATGGATGCACACTGGTTACAGTGATACTAAATCCAGATGCATTGACAACAGTGAAGAGAAATAAAGCCTTATAGAAAATACATCTGTGCAAAACAACATGGGCAGAGGGAGGGAGGAAGGGAGGGGGGTGGGGAATAAAAGAAAAGCCCAAAGAGAAAAAAAACAAAGTGCAGAGCTGACAAAGATGCTGAAGACATTTATGAAAACCATCAGTGGAGAATGTATAAAGTCTAATGCAGTAAACAGAGGACTGCAAAACAGAGTTAATTTTCTCCCATCACACAAAATGCTTTTATTCTCCTTCACAATCCACCAAAAGAAACTGATTCGTTTTTCTTCTGTCGCATGTAAAGCTGTCGTAGATATTAAATAACAGCATGACCGCAATTGTTTGACATAACCGAAATTGTTGAATCCAACCAAACATATTGCACACATATTAGCCAAAAGGAAGAGCACCTGCAGCACCCTACTTTCAACCACAGTAAGTAAGTGGAGTGGCATGATTAGAAAGTCAGAGTTGGGATTTTCTGATGTGCTTCAATAACGCTCAAAATCACCAGCTCGACATGATGTTAATGACCCATAATGCAACTGCATGAAGTATGAGCGATTTCATATCTTAAACAAATCAACACCCACAAGGCGCAAAATATGGATTTCCTTTAATACTAATCTATAATAAAATATTTGTCAGGCAGAAATTGAAGCAAATATAAAATACTGGAGTTCAGTTGCTTTTGTTTGAACCCTTAAAACCTTTTTCACAAACAATTAAAATATCAAAACTTCAAAAGAAACAATGAAACATTCATTCATCTGCTTACCCCTCTTACTTCTTATTTCAGGGTCACATGGGTTTGCTGGAGCCTATCCTGGCGTACATAGGGCAAAAGACAGGGGTACACCCTGAACATGTCGTCAGTCCATCACAGGACCACACACCGACAACCACCCACAAATTTAATCCTATAGGCAATTTAGAATCACCAATCAACCTAATGTACATGTTTTGTTGGACTGTGGGAGGAAACCAGAGTAACAGAACATCCCAATTAAAGACAATAAATTGCCATAATCACCACTATTTCTTTAATTTGATAATCGTGACAGCCCTAGTCGCATGTTCCAAGTATCACAGAATTAAACGCACTTTCATAAACATAATAATCGAAAGAGAAAGTTTTATGCCTGAAATGATGCCGCTGGTTAATGACTAGAGAGACAAAACACTTTTTAAAGGCTGAAGGCTTTTGTAGGAATAAATCTGATACATTTCACTAGTGTATGACCAAGGCCTGCATAAGAGGATGGCTGGATGATTGACAGGTAAAGTTACCAATCATCCAACCATCAGATGTCCAGCTCGCAGTTTGTCAAAGTGGCGGCTGAGGTGAGGACCACTCAATTACATGCACACAGAAATGCAAAGGTAATCAGACACCATGTTCACATCGTTTCTTTACAACCTACACCAAACATATTCAATCATTCATTTATTCATTCATCTTACCAGCTTATTCCCTATTTCTGGGTTTGCTGGAGCCTATCCCAGTGCATGTAGGGCGAGAAAAGCAGGTGTACACGCTGGACAGGTCACCAGTCCACCACAGGGCACACAAACTCAGACAGCACTCATTCACTCCTATGGGCAATTTAGAATCACCCATCAACCTAATGTACAGTCTCTGATAATAGTCTTGTCGCTTATCTATTTTGTAAAAACACTTGCTTTTAACCGGACTTTTAATTAATCAATTGGTGTTAGAAGTCGCTCATATGAAAAGCTAAAACCCTCCCAACTGATGATTAATGCACTAAAATAAATTAGTTTCACTGAAAAAAAAGATTGATCATTTAATCAAGACAGAAAGGTCAAAATTTGGCAAGACAAAAGTTTCGTCGCCTTACAGACACAAATTTACTGCAAATACAGATCTGTCGGTAAAGTAAGTAGTGGTGCGGTGAGATTCAAATGTAATATTTTGTATGACTTTAATGAGCTTGAAGGACTGCAATCCATATGGTTTGGCAATGTTTCATACAATTTATTGATGAAGTCCTCAAGAATAGCAAAGAAAGCAGACTTGCATGCCTCCCAGAGTTTATATTCTTTGATTTTATCTTCCATGCTTCCTCTTTTATCCTAACCCCCACATATACTCAATGATGTTCATGTCTGGAGACTGGGCTGGCCAATCCTGGAGCATGTTGATCTTCACCTTGAGGAACTTTGATGTTGAGATGGAAGTATGCAATGGAGCACCATCCTGCTGCAGAATTGAACTAAGATTTCTTGGTATTTTAGACTATTGATGTTGCCTTCCACCCTGCAGATCTCTCGTACACCCCCATACTGGATGTAAACCCAGACTATGATTTTTCTCCCACCAAACCTTCTTGTAAAAAAAAAAAAAAAAAAAAAAAAAAAAAAAAAAAAAAAGAATTTTGTCAAAGACATGTTTTTGGACGGTGGGAGAAAATTTTGGAGTACCTGGAGGGAGAATATGCAAACTCAGCACAGAAAGATTCCCAGCCCGAACCAGTCCTTTTAGTTTTGAGACGAATATGCTACGCACTACACCCATTAAACATTATATTTATATAAATAATCATTTAATTAAATATATTTCTAATGAATTGCAGCAAATTCTAGTTAAGTTTGGAATACCTTGGAATATTCCTATATTCCCTGAGATGAATTTCCCATGGAAAGAGTACAGGCTTCTTGTACCAGGATTAATAGTGTCACTCACCTTTACGGTCTCGTAATTGAGGAGAGAATCAATGGCTGCGTTGCCTGCATCATTATCCGCCTTGTTCATCGCAATCCTAAACTGGGTCCTAATAAAAACAGGCGCTGTATCAGAACGGCCGATTACAAATAGATTTCATTTCTACTAACTATCGCATTTGGTCAAAAATATCAATTATTGCATTTACAGGCATCCTTATTTGCCTAACATTCTTATTCAATATGACTTACATTTATACAACTGAACAACTGGTGGTTAAGAGTCTTGCTCAGAGGCCCAAGTGGCACAAAGATTTGAACCCTGATCTTCTAATTTAATTTCTTTGTTTGGATTCTACATTAATTCATTCATTTATTTTCTTACCCGCTTAATCTCTAATTCGGGGTCACGGGGGGTCTGCTGGTGCCTGTTCCAGCTCACAAAGGGCAATAGATGGGCGTACACCCTGGACGGGTCGCCAGTCCATTCCATTACAGTACATTAATTCAGTCATTTAAAAAAATTCACTAATGTTTTTGTTGATTATTTAAATAATTCAAGAAATTTCCATTTTTATTATAATAACTAATAACTTTACTAGCATATCCTAAAAAAATGACACATATACACTTGAATGAACAGTTTCTACTCTCTGCATCAGTGGTTGTATTTACTAAAGAAAATGAGCGCGCACGCACGCACGCACGCGCGCGCACGCACGCACGCAAGAATAGGTCAAGTGTTACTGTACCTCCACTGTGTAACTGCAACGGTGAACAGCGTGTACGCCGATAATGTCCCCAGGGTGACCAGGGCAAATTGACCGCCGCATTTATAATACTGGTGAAGAGATAAACATCAGCGTTTAACTGAAATAGACTCACATTTCAGGAGATCAGGAGGGAATCCTGAGTTTCCAGGAGCACTTAACACGCTTGTGTTTGGTGATTATATCCAGCAAATTAAGTGTTACAAATAGACACAGTAAAGGTGCGGTCGCAGTTAATGTCTCGATCATCGCAGCGCAGACATCATTAAAGGACCTGAAGGTGATGAAGCTGAGGAGGTTAATCGCCCACTGCATTGAGTGCATGAAGAGCAATGCATTAGAACCAAATGGAAAACTGCTTTACTTAAGACTTTAACAATCTTTACTGCTGGCTAAGCCAATCTTTTTTTCCCCCCCCAGTCTACGGTGTGAGAGTTTACCATGGAGGTAATTAACAACATAATAAGAACCTAATGAGTAGATATTTAACTCTTAATTGTTCAGTAGCAACTTGTAATTCCAATAAAATATAATTAACGCTTACAGATCGAAAAGCTGTTTATCTGGTGGTGAACACTACTTATCTGAAATCAGATCACTGACGGACATCTTAATGCCTGTTATCAGACATCTGCCAGCTTTATCTTTACGTGTACTGGAAAAATTAGCATATTTACGCGTGTCATTAAATAAAAATATTTAATGTGCAATTAAAAGATAAATGAACGCAATAAACACTTACTTCTTTCTGTGGGTGCTACATTTACATTTCATCTTATATACAATGGAGCATGTGCGGGTTAAGGGCCTTGCTCAGGGGCCTAACTGTGGTCAAAGCCTAGTCTTTAGATTTCTAGGATTTGTTGTTCAAAGGATCTAATTTATTTAGATTTTACATTAATTTACCATATTTTCCAGACTGTAAGGTGCACTGGATTATAAGGTGCATTAAGCAGTGGCATATGGGGATTTTTTTTTTTTGTGCGTATCCCAGAAGATGCCGGACTTTTGCGCTGCATACGGACAGCACTAAACCAGGACAGGTCTTGGAATTGAAAAAGAAAAAGAGAGAACACAGAGGGTGGCCGCAAAGCATGATCGAGCGACGGCTGTGTTTTGTCCCGTCTGCCTGCAGTCACAAAAGTCATATTAAAATATTTTTTGCATCTTGTACCATATAAAATTGATTCTAGGGCAGTAAACACAACCAGAATTAATATTAGGTGCACCGGGTTATAAGGCACACTGTTAATTTTTGAGAAAATTAAAGAATTTTAAGTGAGCCTTATAGTCCGGAAAATACGGTACTTTTTGCATTTAAATGTTTTAATTATAATCATGATTAATCAAAGAATTTCAACTCATTTGACATCAGTCAGTTTTACACATGGACAAAACAGATATATTGTTTGTGATATTTGCTAACTAATACACTTCGGTCAAATGTAACATATTTAATTCCATTTTTGTTTCAGTATACAATATGTAAATATCATAATGTGTCTCAGGTTTGGTATGTACTTACCAGGATGGCGGTGACTAGTGCCATTTCGAACGCGGTGGGCCCGAGATTAAAGACGAGCGCGCTGAGCACAAAGCTGATGCCGCGCGTGCCTCTGTCGATAGCTTTGGACAGAGCGCCAGTCTGCCTGCTCAGATGGAATGCTAGGTCCAGGTTGTGCAGATGCAAGAAGACGTTCTTGGCGATACGCCGGATGGAGCTTTGTGCCACCTTGCCAAACACAGCGTTGCGGAGCTCATTGAAGAGTGCCGCACCTGCTCGGGATACACCATCTGAAACAGACAAACAGATATTCAGCAAGAAATTTACAACAGGGCTTCACAAAGTACAACAACTATAGTGTGTGTGTGTGTGTGTGTGTGTGTGTGTATGGATGGATAGAATATACACAGTACATATACATACACACATTTTAAACATTTAAATAATTATTCATTCACTAATCATCTAACTCAATTAGTCCCAACTTTCTGAAACACAGGGGTCAGCTGGAGCCCATCTCAGCAGACACAGGGAGAAAGGCAGGGGTACCTGAACTAGGCAGGGCCACATGTAGACGAACAACCACAGACTCACGCTTATGGGCTATTTAGGATCATTAATACACCTAATGTAAGTAACATTTACCCCTTAACCTTTAATGAAAGCTCTTACGACGGTTCTCTTACTCTGCTCTACAGTCTTTCCTTTTAGTTTCCTGATAACCAGGCCACTCTGAAGTTAATTTTCTTACTTATAATTTTTCTATCAAAAGCGAGCAAAATACCCGTTTTTACCCTGATCCTTCAAGCTTGTGAATACACACAGCTTTTGGAATACCAAACCGTATCCAGGTAAATAAACAAACAAACTAAATAAATAAAATCCCGCTTTCTGTGTGTCTGTGTGCAAATTATCAGTCTGTGTGTGCTGCCTCCAATTAACGGTCTGTGTGCACAGAACCTAATGGCTCTCATTAAATTTGCAGCCACAGGGAGAAAGTGTGACAATACATTTGGCTAGCATGCTAGAATAACTCTGTCAAAGTGGAGTGGATGCTCTCTCTCGTTATACTCGTTTTATTTTCCTCATGTAAGGCAGCACGATAAAAGTCACGCATGTGTCACACTTAGCAATAGCGTGTGTATAAATACAATTGGTGCTGCCTTAAGAACTAGAATGAAGGAACCACAAATTCGTTTCAGTATCGGCTAAATCACTGGTACTGTTTTCCAACCAGGACTCGTTAAAAAAAAAAAAACACATTGTTTTGGGTTTGATCAAAAATTTATTAGCCAGGTCCGAGCTTATTCGGTGGTATTTTTAAAAGCAGAATTATCTAAATTAAACATTTCCATTCATTAATGGTAGACAGAAGATACTAACCCGCCGGCCCTCGTTAAGAAATTTGTCTAGCCATCTTCAAGAGGTGGTAGCTAACCCAAGACTTCCTTAAATACTAAATCAATGGATATTATGTAATAACGAAAAAATATTCAATAATATATAAATGATGAGAGCATCTACCAAATAATTTGATGGTTTGACACATTAACTAAGAGACAGAGGCAGTGTCATGGTGCGGGATGAACAAATGGAAGAGTCAGCAGCTCAAACAAATGTAAGCGCCTATTAATAACAATGATATGGACACCAAATAAAACAACAGATTCTATTAGCATCTGTGCAGGCAGATGTGCCGATTTCTCTCTAAGATGTGCTGGTTTAATAGCAATATGGCTGTGGATCTTTCTAGGAAAAGGTCATTTGGCTCATAAGGATTCTGTTCTGCCTGAGATGAAGTCAAACACCTGCCAAGTAAAAAAGAGGAGGGAGGAAAGAGGGCTACTTACAGCCAATGAGAATAGCCGTTGCCATGGTGGCCACCGTGTTTGGTGCGTCGTTGAGGTTCAACATGTGGCCCGACATCTGGTTCAGGCCGTCTACAGCATATTTAAACATGAGGGGCACCATCACGTTGGTGAGCTGGAGGATTGGGGAAGGGGGGATGGAAAGAGCATGGGGGAGGAGGAAGGAGGAGTGGATGGGGGAAAACAGAGTAAGTAAGAGATGGAGTGAGCTTTGGAAGCACACTGATGAGAGCAGGAGTGGCACTGCATTAGGAGTAGAGTGTTTTGCGCACACTCATCTAGACAGAACTGGAAATGAGTTGCTTGATGCATCCGCTAATGGAATTGAAATGGTTATTAAAGCTAATTAAAAGCTTGGGGACAGCTACTCGGCGGCTGAGCTCTGTGCCGTTGCATTAGATCGGGCCGGAGTGTGTATGAAATGTGCCATTTGCCCTTCATTTGCTCCCCCACATTTGTTTTCAACCGTAAAACCAGTGGAACCAAAGAAGTGAGGGATGGAAATGGTAGATGAAAAGGCAGCACACCGGTATTTGGGGTATTAATTAAGTTCTTCTCATGGCCGATTCCAATAGATATTAATAAACAACCAGTTTAGATTTTATATACCCCCTACTTTCCTCTCTCCATTTACAGCATTTCGCATTCCCTTATCCAGAGCAACTTACAACCGAGCAAAAATGGGTTAAGGGCCTCACAAAGGGGCCCACAGTGGTTGCTTGGTGGTGCTGGGAATTGAACCTCGGTCTTTTGTGTATCAGTCCAACACCGTAATCACTAAACCACCACTCTCTCCCATCAAGAAAGTCAAAAAGTACCAGAAAAAAAACCATTGATCTGATCGAACTATAATGATTTTATATAAATAAAAATCATCATAAATAAACTTAAAAGTTAAAACTTTGAAACATTGAATGCGTGGGAAGTGGTAGCTTAGTGGTTAAGGTGTTAGACTAAAATCAGAAAGACGGGGTCTAATCCCACCTCCACCAAGCAACCACTGTGGGCCCTTGAGAAAGGCCCTTAACCCACAATTGCTCAGCTGTAAAAAAAAAACCAAAAAGAGACCAAATGTAAGTCGCTCTGGATAAGAGCGTTCGCCAAATGCCAGACCTGTAAGTGTAAAACTAAACACAGCCCAGACGTAATTACTAGCAACCAGTCTAATGCGTTTATCTCCAGTCTGAATGACCTAAAAAAAAAAAACAATCTGGCAACCATGGCTGCAGTCACTGGAAAGCATATCTCAGATAAATCAGACCAATTGATTCATTGATTGATCAGTAAACATACTTTATAGAAATGGATTTCATTCTAACAGTACGATGATGTCATTTCCCCCCCCATATGCCTGATTAGTGATCTCTCCGATTAATAATCGCTCACCATTAATAAACACAGGAAATGGCTTATAATGACAGTGTCGTACATACTGCTAGGAATAACAGCTTTTACAACAAGCACTATTAACAATTTCTCAAGTATGAGAATAAAAACCAGTGACTTTCCAGCCAAACACCCGCCACCATTTTTTTTCACTTCCATACGTCTTCAATGCTGCCCTTTTCAGTGAAGAAGCTGTCTGAGGATGACTGAAACCAACTTTAATTACTAATACAATTAGAGGAATAATACTGCAGAGGTTGAACATAGCTTATCATCAGCTGCTGTCATAACAAAAGGGCTGTTTCACAAGATATTTCACTGCAATATATATTTATTAATGAAGGCCAGTCTTTCCTCATATAAATCTTCTCAGCAGGATCTGGTTGTACAGACTCAGACGGGTTCAGAAAACCATGCAGGTTATCAGTTTCTGACATGCTTGTCAATCTTTATCTATGTTGCCAGATATGTCCTTTCCTGAACTCCAGCAGTAAACATACTGGAAGCGATTAACACTCCCGACCCTCGGACCTGACCCTGCAGGTGGTTTGGGCTGATGGATTGGCAGTTAGTGGAGGCACATATATAACCACAATCCTTTGCTGCCATATATAATGACTGCAAGAAACAGTAGATCCTATTTCTTTTGCATGGCTGAGCTAATGGATGAAGAACAATGGTGTGTGTGTGTGTGTGTGTGTGTGTGTGTGCGCGCACCATTTTATGTGCTTCTATCTTTTTCTTTGTTTTAGGGTGCAAATTGGTAGTAATATAGTAGTAATATGTTTTCAATAACATTTTTAATAGACTTTAGAAAACCTTTTTAATAATTGAAGCTGGATGTGACGCCACAAACAACCAATAACTGATGTCATTTTTAGCCTTCTGGTGGAAATGACAAATAATCAGACATATTGGCGTAGTCCGATGATGCTAACCTTACCTTAGCTGCGGCAAGCAAGCCGACTGAAATTGCCACTCGAGCTCGGAGATCCGGTCGGTCCTTGGGCCAAACATATGCAAACATAGCTGAAAGAATCTTAGTGGAGTCCACTTCCTTCAGCTAGGGGGGGGAAGAGGAAACAAAAATGACAAGCATTTTAACCACAAATAAAAAGTTTTTCTTAAACAAAAACCAAAAGCTGGTAAAGTAAAGGACTGGAAAGTAAACAAGGTTTACTAAAGAAATAATCATTTTTAGCATCAAGCCTGCAAGTGAAGAATGAAAGTCTAAGGTCGAGAACTGCATGAGTCATTTTCTGTTTCTCCAGACATACAATAATACCCTCTCTGATACACTTGTTAATTAAGTGATGTGATAAATCAGATGACATTGCCGTTGCGTGTGTGCGTGCGTCTTAAGGTCCACCGGGAACATAATTCGATTCTTTTGTTTTTCAAAGCGATGTTAAACCGAGCACATTTGACTCGAGTTTTCAGACATAATCGTTTTTTATTGAATTAGGTTGGTTTCGTGAAGTCTATAGATTCAGACAGACATACAGTATAATATATAATAGACGGTTCACTTATCGCATTTGAACGTTTTTAATGCAAAAAAAAAAAGTGTGGCACACAGGTAAATAGAGAGCAACAGCGTAGTTATTTTATTGACAGATGAGATAAGGGGTCATTCACCTATCCTGCCTAAAACAGGGTTGATCATGCTAAAGTCACTGTTCCCTTTTCAAAGCACTCGATTGGATGGAAGTGGAAAAATCATAACAAGGAACATTTAGTAACTTTGCTAGAATAAAGCGTCCCACCCATTTTACTGCTGTGGTTTCAGTGTACCAAAAAAGCTGTCTGGCGTTCTAAAACTCGATAGCTGATAAATCAAAAACGATTTTTGTTAGAGAAAGGTGAAAACTTGTATTGCTAAAATGATCAGTTCTTTGTTTTTAATGACATATGCCTCCAAAGGGTAAGCGAGCGAGTGTTTGAAAAAGTAGGCGAGAAATGGCACGTCCAGCGTTTTCTATGTGCATGGCTCCTCAGACTGCCATTCCAGGAACCAGTTTGCAAAAGTTTTTCCCATTAAACTTGCGAAAATGAGAAGCGTAAGTCTGTTTCCTTTACCGTGTTACACAATCTAAAGTCTGAGAAAATTAACAATTCTTTTCTTGTATGAGAAATGGCCAAGTGTAAAAGGTAACAACTTTTTTCGGAGCCCGCAAACAGATGCACAGTGTGGCACTGCCAAGGTGTGGTGTCATATGGTCCAGACACAACGCAGAAGTAGCCACTGCAGGTGGTGCCTGGCATCCCACACAGCTCAACTCCCTCGAGTCGCCCTGCTTGTGCCAGGAGTAAACCCACCTGCTGCCATTACTGTTGCACCCCCCGACAAAAACAGAGCAAACCCTGTCTAATCCTGTCAATATGGTAATATTAGAAACGAAGCACTGACAAAATGGCAAAGGGACAAAAGAAATCAAAGTAAAAAAAAAATAGCCACCACCTGTGCTGGGTTGCGGAAAATAAAATGGGGAGGAGATTTATTTTACCTGTCGGTCTGAATTTTTACTTAGACAACTTTTAATTCTGTATAAATTCGAATAGTCATAGTTCAGATTCAGGTCTAGCATCTCTCTTGTTCCATGAACACAGACCTTTAAAGACGGAGTCCATAAAGGTCTTTGATCAACCAAAGGTGTGTGAGTGACAAAAACTGACTCATAACATCCATAACATGACTTCGGATTTCACCCCATCTCATCCAGAACTGTTTACACTTACACAACACGCACACGCGCAAACACGTTTTTCCTTGCCACCGCCGCACCCAGCGCTCATCAGGGACAAACTGTCAGAAGTCAATTTATTTGTCACATATATGATTATACAGTACAACATATAGTGAAATGTTTTTCTTCGCATATCCCATCTTAGTAAGTTGTGGGTCAGAGCGCAGGGTCAGATATTGTACAGCGCCCCCTGGAGCAGGAAGGGTTAAGGGTCCTGCTCAAGGAGCCAAGAGTGGTCATGAGTGGACATGAGCCCAGGTTTTCCTGGTCAACCGATCAACAACTCTGCACCTTAACCATTTGAGTCACCACTGACCCCTCATAGAGAACCGAGTCCACAGTATGTTAACAAGGTACCGAGTCTACAGTGTATAAATAAAGAACTGTTTCTACAGTGTGTTGGAGAACGGTGCCAGTTTTGGTTGTAAAATAGCTTTGTGCGTTAGATTTACGCAGTATAAAACTCTTTTCTGTTTACTTCATGCAGCAAAACAAATTTTATCAACATTCATCTTGTAACATCAAGACTGTTGTGCAAAGAAATGGGGTCGTACACAGAGATGCAGGGATGGTTTCCCAGAGGGAAATTACAGCAAATATTTGTGTGATGGACTGCTGATTTTTTTATCATTTCTGTGGAGCTAGAATTGAAATGGTCGTATAAAATTGTGAGGTTTGTGAATAAGCTGTAGTGAGAAAAGAGACTGGGCTTAATTAGAGGAATTTATACGCATTTCCAATCTTGGAAGAATTTCTAATGGAAAATTAAAAATTCACTCTCCATCTGTCTCTCGCCCTGTCTGCACAAATTCCATACCAATTTTTTAGAGCAGCATAAAAACCGGGTCTCATATGTCATACGTTGGTATGTCAACAGTCTAAAAGGGCATCCGACATTTTGAGTAACCATAGTTTGAAAGTCACTGACTTTCCCTCTCTCCCAGCCGTTTTCCCCCCTCTCTCTTTGCCTCTCTCTCTCCCCCCTCTAGCTACATATGTCCCTTCTGAGCTGCCAGTAACCCTGGTCCCTTCTCTACTTTGGACATGTCTGACTCATCCCGGTGACCTGCATCCGTTTGCTAATCGTCACATTGCCATGGTGATTGATGACGCTTCAATTTTGCCATGACGATGTTCCACCTGACGTACCACTGCAGTTGCTTACACACAGTGTGACTGAATCATTTCTGATAACTGTATCACGCAAACAAGGATAAGTCTTTATTGAGCCTGGTTCCTCTCAAGGTTTCTTCCCATTTTCATCTCAGGGAGTTTTTCCTTGCCACCATCACCCTCTGTGTTGCTAATCAGGGGAAAATTACTTTTATTTAAATTTTATAATTATTTCAATCAGTAGTTCATTTGTTTAAAATAATTGAGTACTGGGAGATGGTAGAATGTCAAATAACTGATCGATCACTGGAACTGATGCTCAATTGGGAAACAGGCAGAACCTTTCAACATCAACAACAACAACAACAAACATTTTAGGCCAGTACTCTGGTTGGTTTTGAGCGGAAACCAATAACATCAGTAATGGCTGTGTCAAAAGATCCATACAGCTGACCTGCTAACAACTTCTTTGTCCTTCGGCTGCTCCCGTTCGGGGTCGCCACAGCGGATCCATGATCCGCACATTCGACTTGGCGGGGTT
>JAOTRA010000037.1:1124459-1134951 GCA_026260255.1 Pseudolaguvia tuberculata | reverse complement strand
TTAAAGGGGGGTATGAGAGAGAGAGAGAGAGAGAGAGAGAGAGAGAGAGAGAGAGAGACAGAGCGTTAAAGGGGGGTAGGAGAGAGGGAGAGAGAGAGAAAGAGAGAGAGAGAGAGAGAGAGAGAGAGAGAGAGAGAGAGAGAGAAAGGGAGAAAAGGAGAAGCAAGTTTATTGTTTAGCTGTGTTGTAGATATTAATTAAATGATTTATTGAAGTTATTTCTCAATAATAATATTAATATTAATAATAATAATAATAATAATCCATCGTGCATTTTTATAAAAGTAACTAATTACCAGGGAAATTAAATGCGGCATTAATTCTGTGCAAAATTTTCAATATGGTGAATAATTTGATCCCCTTAATATTAAATAGTTGAAATAAATAAAATGAACACTGAGTCAAATCAATTATTATTATAAATCCTTATTCATTCATTTATACCATTTTAATATTGCAGTCATGTGACAATGCCAGGTGATTCATTAGATCAGATTTACTGTGCATGTCTTCCGTGATTGTAACTTACACTCTTGTCTTTCAGCTCAAAAAGAGAAATGCAGTGTTTTTACTTCTAAACTCATTGGACTTGCAATCGCTCCGAATCCTGCAGTACGTCCCAATGTCATTCATACTATCCATAAACTTTAATGGTCAGGAAGGACCTTCTGCGTCCTATGACTGAAGAGCACATAGTCAGATTATAAAGGGATTCACTGAGTTCATTTATTATTACGACTTATTTAATGGAGATTTTTATTGGAGTATGGACAGGATTAGAAATGAGTTCATTAGAGGGACGGCGCATGTAGGATGTTTTGGAGACAAGGTGAAGGAGGTTAGGTTGAGATGGTTTGGACATGTGCAGAGGAGGGACATGTAGTATATTGGTAGGAGAATGCTGAGGATGGGTCTTTTGGAAGACCAAAAGGAGGTTTATGGATGTGGTGAAGGAAGATATGCAGGTAGTTGGGGTGAAAGAGGCAGATGTAGAGGACAGGATAGTGTGGAGAAGAGCGATCCGCTGTGGTGACACCTAATGGGAGCAACCGAAAGGAGGAGAAGAATAAGATTTAACTGTCTATAATGTTGTTATAACGGGGGCTTTAATTGGTTTAATTATCCGTTCATG
The DNA here is from genome assembly GCA_026260255.1 of Pseudolaguvia tuberculata. NCBI lineage: Eukaryota > Metazoa > Chordata > Actinopteri > Siluriformes > Sisoridae > Pseudolaguvia > Pseudolaguvia tuberculata. The sequence continues at coordinate 1,133,819 of JAOTRA010000037.1, read as the reverse complement.
TAAAAGGTATCGCTGTTAGTAACGTGGTTTATTTATAACACTGTTATTACCTGTTACTGTTTTCATTCTATTCTGTTTCCCACACAAACTCTAGAACACAAAATATACTAGATTCCTCTCATCAACACAGCAAAACATACAGCTTGCAATAAAGCCAAACACACACACACACACACACACGCACACCTGTTTCTCATGCGTGCCAGAGATATGAAGATCCCCCCCCTCCCCAGGAATCTCTTAAATGTATGAAACAACATTATTTCCACTGACAGTTTTAGAGAGTGAGAAAAAAGTGATCATGCTGTTGTTCTAGCTGCGGTTTTGTATTCAGCCACCAGTTAATCCCTTGTGAAAGCCCACTCGCTATAAAGTGCAACCATGCTTTTAACACTGGCCCACTAACCAACCAACATTTCACCATTGAAAGAGTTATTGCTGAGGTTTTCATTACAAATGTACACCAGCGATATTGGCTGGCTGCTGTACTTAATGTACGTGAATATATAGGTTACGATTTACGAGTGTGAACATACATCCCACCCATCTCTGTTTTAAAGCTCAATAAGTTGGGACATTTTATCACAGTAAAGGAAAAATGTTTAAAACACATGCAGACAAAAAGGGTGACTGCAGCTGTTGATTGTGAAAAGAAATGTGCACACTGAATGGGATGCCAGTTCTTTCCAGAACAACTTACACACATTTACATAAACAAACCAATCAACACCATCAGTCCATCTTCTGACATGTAAGGAATCACATGGAGAAAATTCAGTTAGAGGAACTTTTGATCAGACCATAAGATAAGATCAGGTGAGAACAGGAGAAAAGTAATACTTGGAGATTCATTCATTCATTTGTTTTCTAACCTGCTTATTCCCTATTTCGGGGTCACGGGAGTCCGCTGGAGCCTATCCCAACGTACATAGATACACCCTGGACAGTTCGCCAGTCCATCTATATGATACAAATATATAGACATTTTGAGAAATCAATCTATGATAGGCTCCAGCAGAACCCTGTGACCCCAATGGAATTAGCGGGTTAGAAAATAAATGAATGAATGAATGAATGAATGAATGAATGAATGAATGAATGAATGAATCTCCAGGTATTACTGTGCTCCAGTTCACACCTGATCTTATTTTATGGTCCGATCAAAAGTTCCTCCATGTGATTCCTTACATTTCTGTAACAACGACCTGAGCAAAGAGAAAGCAGCCGGATCCATATTGCAGTGAAGGGTGACGTTTATTAGTGATGAAGTGGGTGCAGATCTATATATACAGTGAACACGTAACACAAGCAAACAAAACACGAGGACAAGACGATGACGACTGAATACAGTGACACTAAACATACGAGGGAATAAGTACACAGGTCAGAAATATCTAAAGTAAACGCAAGAGTCAAAACATCCATAAACGCCGTACATCTCCAATAACCCACACCTGCGCTTACTAGTTCGTGACCTTAAATATTACCAAACATGTCCTTAATGTTATGACAGCTGAAGCATTGTGGGGGCGGAGCCTCATCAGTTGACGCTGCATGGGGGCGTCAGCAGGCGTGAGGGGCGGAGCCCAGTTTGCCGCCTTACAATTTCAGAAGATGGACTGTTGTTGTTGATTGGTTTGTTTATGTAAATGTGTGTAAGTTGTTCTGGAAAGAACTGGCATCCCATTCAGTGTGCACCTTTTTTTTGCGCAATCAACAGCTAATAGCTGATATACTTAGCCAAACAGGAAGAAACTCTGCACAGAAAAATCACTGCCCCAGGAATCGAACACGGGACCTTCTTGTTGTGAGGCGACCATGCTAACCATTAAATGTAAGAGGTTCATTGTTTGGGTTCATTCAGCTACAACAGTATTAGTGAGATCAGACTCTAACATGAGTTACGGAGGTGTGGAGTGTCGTTAGTGTTCCAGTTCATAACGGTACAATAATAACAACACCGCATGTGATATTACAGCTCAGGGACTTTGTACTCAGGGTCATTGTCATGCCGGGTCAGTGTTGGAGTCTCTTAGTTCCAGTGACGGAATAATTCCATATTTGCCGCAACAGTTTGGAAAAAAAGCAGTTTAGCAATTAAACCTGACTCTAAATTATGATTATTAAAGATCTCTGGTTGGATTGTGACCTTTGATCTACGCCTTTTCTCAACCAGCCTGTCAGTCCTGGCACAGGTTCGACATCTGTGATCACTGTGATTGCGTTCCAAAATGTAGTCGAGCGTCAGATATAAAGAGCCCACGAGACCAATTCGCAACGTCCAATGCGTCAAATACTCCTTGCCGACACTTTCTTTTCTTTCCTTCTTTTTTTTTCTTTTAATTTTTTTCCTTTACAAGTGCTTCAACCTTTGGCGATTTTTCGCAATTGTTCCTGTTCCTTTTCTTCTGCTTTTCTTTCCATCCACTTTTTTCTCCCTCCCCTCTAGTTAGCATTATGCCTTTCTTGTTTTGTTTTTGTGTTTCTCTTTGGCGATTTCTATGGTGACAGTGCGCTTCCCAGGAACAATGAAAGCCTGCGGGATTACGAAGCGCGACCGTTCATGACTGTTTCATAAATAGGTAGGAGACAGAGGAGCGTTGAATGGGATCCGCAGATGTGATGGGAATGGCAGAATTTCGATCATTTGGAGAAACAAAGACAGAAAAGACATTATGATGGAAGGACAAAAGATCAAGACAGTTTCATCTTGTCTGCACCGAGCATGAGATCATCATATGCGCCATTGCTTCACTCTGTTGCTCTTTATAATTTACACAAAACTAAAAAGAATGGCTGTTACGCAGTAAGAACCAATTATATACCGCATAATCAAAGCATTCCAACCATTGCCGACATCTGTGAATTCGGATCTCTCTTTTCCCCAAACTTATTCTATCTTCGAGTCCAAGAGTTCATTCTAACTAATTTCAGGTTTAGCTATTAATTCAAGCCAAAAAGGGTAACAAATATCGTGCTTGGAATTTTTTGGCAGTGACACTTGTAGCATTAGTAGATCACGGAACAAAAAAACAATCAAGAGGATTCTTCTTCTTTTTCTACGTCATAGAACGGAATTCACACGTCCGTCTGAACGTCTTACCTCACTGTTGTAGGTTTTATTGTTATAGTTAAACAAATACATATCCTTCTACATACACAGCTTATTTCCTAGCCTGCTCCAGAACTCCAGCACAGTTAGTGCAGTAAGCATGAGTGTTACCATCTGTTGTGTTGTGTTTCTCTCTCTCTCTCTCTCTCTCTCTCTCTCTCTCTCTCTCTCTTTCGCTCTCTCTCTCTCTCTCTAAAGCATTCTTGGGAACACAGTTCAGGTGTGTGAGATGAGACATAAGCATTGGTCCAGGATGGAAGAAAAACAGAGTTAAGGTGTTCTACTTATTACACAGTCTCAGGAGATTTCAGCCGGTATCTACTGTATGGTCTTAAGGTGTTGTCCTGGATGGTATTTATTTCTCAGAATAGAATCTAATGCTTCTATAATACATAAGATGGAGATCTAGTCTCATAATGCAAAGTTTTTGTACCACAGAGATGACTTAACAATCCTCCATTGCCTGGTGCGGCCAACAGAGCATCCTATCAACATTCACCTGATGGTTTGGACCTGTATAGGGATTATTGGTTTTAAGTTTGGAGCCATGTCCCACATTCATGGTAACTGAAAGAAATATTTTGCCTTCCTCACAGCCATTATCTGTCAGTTTACACAAATAGAGTTAAAAGAACGTTTCTGCATGGGCAAGACACATTCAAAGCTAAGGAGACAGCAAACATTTGGGTTAAGTAACGATGGAAGAACCCAACACGTTGTATCCTAGAGGAAGTGACTAAGCTCAGGTTGCATGCTTCAGTACGTCCTCCATCGTTTCTGGCTGAAGCATGATTCGTGGGTTAGGTTCTTTTATGTCAGCTAGTAGATTCTCTCTGTTTCTATAGCAGATTTTATGCATTTGGGCCAAGTCTACTTTATAGAGCCACCCATTTATTCTAGATGGAAGGTCACACACTCCGTTATTTTGCATTAAGAAGCAGACAAACATTATCAACCAGCCCAATACATTTATTTCCAATCTGGCAATCAGCAGACATTTGTACTCTGTCAATGGATGAATCGTGAATAAATCTGACTGGTTGGTTGATTTACGATAAGCCCTACTTCATATGATTGAGTTATCATATTTCATTTATTGATCCATTTCACCCCATAATTTATCTGTCTGATAAATATTCTGCATCCCATTATTTCATCTGTTCTCTTTGCTTTTAAGTCATATTCTATTGATCTACTTGTTTTTTTCCTTTAAGTTGATTTACAAGAGAAAGTTAAAGGGTTATTCCGGTTTCTTCCCACAGTCCATAGACATGTAGTTTAGGTTGTACATTCTAAATTGTCCATAGGAGTGAGTGTGTGTGAATGTTTGTTTGTCTATGTGTGGCCCTGTGATGGATCTGCGACCTGCCCAAGATCTACCCCTGCATCTTGCCCTATGTGCACTGGGATAGGCTCCAGCAGACCCGTGTGACCTCAAATTAGGGAATAAGTGGGTAAGAAGATGAACGAATGAATGAATGAATGAATGAATGAATGAATGAATGAATGAATGAATGAATGAATGAATGAATGGATAATATAAGCCTGCCAAATAATCATAAGAGGTTTAAGTATATTGCAATTGATTTTTATTAAGAAATGTGCTAGCGGCTAATGTCACTGTTAAAACCACGCACTATATGTTCCAATTGTGTTCAAAGGTACTGGACCACCTTCATCAAGGTATCTGGGTATAAAGCTGGAAGTACCACCTTACTGATGAACAGGTTCTTCCTATTTTTATGTCCATGTTGTTTTTAACATCAAATAGCTGGCGCATGTAGGATGTTTTGGAGAAAAGGTGAGAGAGGTTAGGTTGAGATGGTTTGGACATGTGCAGAGGAGGGACATGCAGTATATGGCTAGAAGAATGTTGAGGATGGAGGTGGTGAGCAGGAGGAAAAGAGGAAGACCAAAGAGGAGGTTTATGGATGTGATGAGGGAAGATATGCAGGTAGTTGGGGTGAAAGAGGCAGATGTAGAGGACAGGGTAGTGTGGAGAAGAATGACCCGCCGTGGCGACCCCTAAAGGGAGCAACCGAAAGGAGAAGAAGAAGAAGAAGAAGAAGAAGAAGAAGAAGAAGAAGAAGAAGAAGAAATAGCTTCTTCTTCTCTTTTCAACTGTTCTCTACAGGGGTTGCCAGAGTGAATCATCATCCTCCACCTTGCCCTATCCACTGCATCCTTTTTACTTTACATGCACTAAATTTATGTCCTCATTTATCACATCCATATCCCTCCTCTTTGCCTCCTGCCTAAAGCCCTGTTTCCAACATCTTGACTTTGTCCGCCAAATGTCTAACATTGTTCCTATCCCTGTCTGACCTCCTGTAGCAGCTTTTGAAAATATAATGTGTTTACATACATCTTTATCCAGGAAGAATTGTGTCTGGAAACTTTAAGCACTGAAGACTTTAAGCATCAGCGATAAAACCCTGAGTGGATTTAAACCCTATCCTGGGAATGAAGTGAGAATATGTGAGGAATATTGAGGGAATATGTGGAAATGTCTGACCATTACAGTGCAATATCTTAACATACACACATCCAAACCTAAATGGAAATCTAAAGTATCCGATTCAACCAGGCTCCTTTATTTAATAAATCTTAAGTAAAGTAAGGATGAAAAGTGGCCCATGTTCCATCAGATTGGTTTTAAAGACTGAGACTGCGTCTGCTTCAAGGCCACTTTTGGTGCCCTGATATGGTCATAAATACTCATAGCAGAAGTTTTATATGGATCAGCCAAATTAAATATGGCTTATAATTATATTTTTTGGCTCTTCTACTTAACTGCTGTCGACCCTGTCGTATCTGTCTGATCTTTCAACATCCATCTGCATTGTTTGCTTGGCCACGTCACAACAGTCAGATCTGATCTGAAAGATTCCAAAAGGAACAGCAGTTGTGAACGGATTGCTGATAGATAGATTGCATGCATCTGTCTGGATCCAATCTGCTGCACAGTTTTCCTTAACTGATCAACACTTTTGTGGGTGGCTGGACGTTCCTCGTTTACTTACCAGGAGGCAACAAGGCAGAGTGGAACAATTCCAACCATTACAGAGAATCTAATAGCCAAAGAAATCCATGGAGCTTTTTGCAGCATGGAAAAGTAACTCTGAATCTTGCCAGTATTGCCTAGTCAGTGTTTATTGTGACTGTTGGGTATTTTTTAGCCCATTTGCTGAATTCGATCACTGAAAAATAACAATTATTATGAGTTGTTTTTTTTTTAAATGGCAGACCCACATGCACTGTTATGCTCTGCGATCTGAGCTCCAGTATGGCTTAGGTCCTTTTTCTTGCCACCTCACTCTAGACCCATCTCTCCTTCCAAATCTTTATGTCAGGAGTATACAGACTCCTTGCAAAGGACCTTGCAGAGTTTAGCTCAAACTTGGCTTAACACATCTACCTGTAAGTTTCAAGTATACCTAACAAGATCTTGATTAGCTTACTTTGGACACCCCTGATATAAAGAGTTGAAGAGAAAGGAAGAGGTGGTTTAAGAACGTCCAGGGTTCGATTCCACTGTGGACCATTTGAGCAAGGCCTTAGTTGTTGCTCAGTTGTACAAAAGAGAGATGTAAGTCACTTTGAATAAATGTGCCAAATGCTCTAAATGTAAGAGAGAGTGTGTTGGGACCAGCAAGACACACTTTGAACCCCGGCTCGCTGGAGCACAACTGTGCATGTGAGTGTTGGTGCCATAATGCACTACACCATATTGGGCAAATTATAAAAAAGCTCATAAAAATAATGTTATTTTCTAGTGATTGAATCCAATAACAGGCAAAATGCCCAAAAATATCTTTTAAAAATTGCGTAAAACACATTTTCTTTATTTTATTCTTATTAGCTTATGGCCCATATTTGAGTTCCGCTTAAATAGATATGTTTATTTGGTCTTATAGCTCCTCATAAAAACATCTAATTAAAAGGCAAAATTAAATGAAAATCCAAATAATTATTAACCTTTACTCAGCAATACAAGGAGCAGATGAGACTCTTCTTGTTCGGATTGTTCGGATTGCGGTAATGGATGGCTAAAAAAACAAGCCCATGCATTTTATTGTATTTAACAGATATGTGGCGGCGTGGTGGAGTAATGGCGTAGTGGTTAGCATGGCCGCCTAACAACAAGAAGGTCCCGGGTTTGATTCCCATGCCGGGGGACTTTCTGTGCATTTTCTCCCAATGCTTGCATGGGTTTCCTCCGGGTACACCGGTCGATTGGTGGTTCTAAATTGCCCATGTGAATGTGTGTGAATGGTTGTTTGTCTAGGTGTGGCCCTGCGATGAACTGGTACCCCGTCTAGGGTGTACCCCTGCCTCTGGCCCTATGTGAGCTGGGATAGGTTCCAGCAGACCCCTGTGACCTTGAATTAGGGAATAAATGGATAAGAAGATGAATGAATGAATGAATGAATGAATGAATGAATGAATGAACAGACATGTGAAAGCTAAACTTCTCGTTCCTGAAAAAAAACAATGGTAATAACTTTCTTGTGCCTGTGCTACTAATACATACGCGTACATTGCAGAAAATTGGTGTTTAATTTGTTCTGTCTGCTCTGTATTCTTTGAATGATTTAAGGCCTTTGGGTACAAGCCGAAATTTCAACCATACGTTCCTCTTTTATTTGACAAGTTCAAAGTTAACTTTTAAGTCAGATATACTTTATATAAATACCGGTCCGTTCCCATGGCAACCTAACAGTAACACTGCATATTTTTCCAATTATCAGTCTATGGATTTTATTATATTAAGGTTTAAAAGAATAATATTTCTAACAACCCCGACTGTTACATCATAAAATCCTTTTATATCAACAGTTTAAAAAATTAGCCTTCTCTCATCTTCAACTTCTTTCCAAATCCAGTTTGTTCTGGCTGAAGATTTTTGCCATCCAAATCCACTAAAAATCAATTCCTGATGGAATTATTGGATTGTACACCAGAAAACTATCACTGCCCTAACGCACTGCCAGGAAAAGTCCAGTTTATCATTCATCATGATGCGATTTTACAGTGGTGTTAAAACCAGTGACATATTCCATTTCAGCTTTTTATATAGAGAGACCTTCACACAAAGGAGATTATCACAAAGCAGCTTCACGGAAATCTGGATTTAGATTTAGATCTTTAATGAGCTACCCAGAAGTGGAAAAACACCCTGAGATGGCATTTAAAGGAACCTGATTCTCTTCTCCCAGCTGATTGGATGAACATATTGGATGTACGCATGTAACCGCTTTCTGCATGTAAGATTTAGAAAACATTTTGGATAAAAAAAAACCATTTGTTAACCACCAAATATTTAACAAGTAAAGAGGACATCCTATCGTTTGGTATAAAGATAAAATCCTGAGATTTCTGTCATAGGCCGCAGATATACTGCATTTTCCAAGGGACCCAATTCTAATTTTATTCCTTCAATGTGGCACAGATGTGGGATACAACCGAAGAATCACATGGAATTCGATATTTCTTGGCCTCATTTGTAGAAATAATAGGGATATGAACCGCATACATGCTTTAGGATCTGTCATGTATCAGATCAGATTTTCACCTGTCAATGTAAGTTGTAAGTCGTTAAAAAAAATCTTCCTAAAGAGAGCATAGTATGGCCAACTTCAATGTAGTGTGGAAACAAAATGCTGAATAATCACTTTGTCTTGGTTCACTGCATCCATAGATTATCACCTAATTTTTTATTCTGTTATTTCCAGTCAATATATAAACCTCAGGCTATATTTTCCATGTAAGATGACCTGAGTGGGTCCGATATATTAACAAACTCGGAATCGGCCATTAAGAGCAACAGTGTAAATGCGGTCTTAGTGTTCCGAATACTGTTAATTGGGAATTTCATACAAAGCATTTATTTGCTGCTGAACTGTTGCATAGTTTTTTTTTAATTAAAAATGTACCGCTAAATTCAATCTAGTAAACAGTAATCTATATATTTGTAATAAAAACAAAACACTAGGCTAAAATAATCTGAAAAGTTTATTATAAGATTTGGGAATTTCTTCCTTTCTGGTAAAAATGTTATTTCAAGCCTGTCTCCACAACAGGGATTAACCGGACAGCTGCGAGTGGCAAGTCAATACACATTCAAAGCTTAAAGAACCAACTACACACTAAGTAGCTACTGTAGCTAGCTAAACACACACACACACACAAACACACACACACACACACACACACACACACACACACACACACACACACACACACAC
>JAOTRA010000037.1:1099341-1111956 GCA_026260255.1 Pseudolaguvia tuberculata | reverse complement strand
CGCCCTATGTGTGTTGGGATAGGCGCAGCAGACCCCCGTGACCCTGGATTCGGGAATAAGCGGGTAAGAAGATGAATAAATAAATGTTAATAACATGAAATAAAACAGAAACAGAATCAAGGGTTATCTGATGTTTGTATAAATATTCTAAAGCTTCTCACAGAAATAGCAGTGAAGAACCCAACCCATTAGTTCCTCTGGTAGAAATTCTATAAAACAGATTTGTTTGCATTCATAGTAGAGTTACTAAATATTACATTTTCTAGTGAACAGGCCACTCAATTCAGCACCGCTTCCTCAAAACCAAACAACAGGTGTCTTTGTCAGACTTGAGGGACGATTGAGAGGCTCTGGGGGGAGTTTAGGTTTCACTCTTTGAAAGTGATATGAGGTGGCCTGGGTTTCTCAGGCCTCCCCCTACCTCCGAATCTGGCTGCTGAAGGATGGACCACCCAACTCTCAGTACTTTAAGGGAACTATCTTTCCCACCAACTCCATCACTCCACTCCAAGGAAGTCATTCATTTCAAACCCGCATTCATCTCTCCGGCCCCAGGAATGAAAACCAAAACACATGAAAAAACAAAATGCAATTGAGTCCATACGGTATAACGCAATAAGCCGCGCGGTTGCTTTTAATTCAATCAAATTCACATTCCTCTAATCTACTGTACAATAATTTTATTGCAACATGAGAAAACAAAGAAATTTGCATGCAGTAAGAAAAACATTCTTAAATTGTAATTACAATTATTTGAAGCAATTTCTTTTTTAGAGGCGGTGCGGTGGCGTAGTGGATAGCACGGTCGTCTCACAACAAGAAGGTCCCGGGTTATATTCCGGGCCTGGGATCTTTCTGTGCGGAGTTTGCATGTTCTCCCCGCGCTTGCGTGGGTTTCCTCCGGATGCTCCGGTTTCCTCCCACAGTCCAAAAACATGCAGATTAGGTGGATTGGTGAATGTAAATTGTCCATAGGAGTGAATGTGTGTGTGGAATGGTTGTTTGTCTATGTGTTGCCCTGAGATGGACTGGTGACCCGCCCAGGGTGTACCGCTGCCTCTCGCCATTTGTGTGCTAGAATAGGTGCCAGTAGACTCCAGTGACCCCAAATTAGGGAATAAGCGGGCAAAAAGATGAATAAATGAATAAATGAATATTTTCTTTAGATCAGCGCAGTGCCGTAGTAGTTAGCACGGTCGCTTCACAACAAGGAGGTCCCATGTTCGATTGCTGGTTCTTTCTATGCAAAGTTTGCATGTTCTCCCTGCACTTGTGTGGGTTTTCTTCTGGCTTCCAAAAACATTATGTTGATTGGTGATTCTGAATTGCCTATAAAAGTGAGTGTAAGTGTATGTGGTTGTTCGGTTATGTGTACCCCTGCAATGGACTGGTGACGTGTCCAGGGTGTACAGCTTTCACCCTATGTGCTCTGGGATAGGCTCCAGCAGACCTTTCTTCTTTGTCCTTCGGCTGCTCCCGTTAGGGGTTGCCACAGCGGATCCGTGATCTGCACATTCAACTTGGCGGGGTTTTACGCTGGATGCCCTTCCTAACGCAACCCTCCTAACGCAATTTATCCGGGCTTGGGACTGGCACTAAGGCTACTCCCTAATGGCTGGGCATTTATGGCCAATTTAGACTCATCAATCCACCTAATGTACATGTTTTTGGACAGTGGGAGGAAACCGAGGGAAACCCACGCAAGCGCGGGGAGAACATGAAAACCCCACACAGAAAGACCCCAGACCCGGTAATCGAACCCTGGACCTTCTTGTTGTGAGGCGAGCGTGCTAACCACTACACCACAGCGCCGCCAGGCTCAAACAGACCCCTGTGACCAAATAAGGCTATAAGCAAGTAAGAAATGAATTAATTAATATTTCTATAAATAAATATTGAAAAATGAAATAAAATACATATTATATAATTCATTCATTCATTCATTCATCTTCTTGCCTGCTTATTTCCTAATTCGGGGTCACGGGGGTCTGCTGTGGGAGGAAACTGGAGTACCCGGAGGAAACCCACGGAGACTACATGCAAACTGAAAGCTCCTCGGCCCTGGAATCGAAGTCGTTGTGAGGCAACCATGCTATCCACTACGCCACCATGCCACCCATATTATATAAGGTACATTATTATAATAAAATTAAGTAAGTGTATTTTGTCACATATTTAATACAGTGAAATATACCACGTTAGTAAATTGTGGTCAGGACACAGAGTCAAACTATAGTGCAGTACACCTAGAACAGAAACAGTGACCCAACAGCAGCTGGTTGGCCATTGTGGGGCTTGAGCCCAAGTCTTCTTCTTCTTCTCCTTTCGGTTGTTCCCATTAGGGATCACCACAGTGGTTCACTCTTCTCCACACTACCCTGACCTGCAAGACTACCTGCATGTCTTCCTTCACCACATCCATAAACCAGGTCTTCCTCTTTTCCTCCTGCCTGGCACCTCCATCCTCAGCATCCTATTGGGTTTGAGCCCAAGTCTCAAACTATTTGAGCAAACACTGACCTTCCTTGATTTTCTCTACTGACTATTAATTGTTGCTTTATATGCAGGTCATTCAAGATCGTTCATTATTATGTTGGACAATAGCAAGGACAATACAAGGACAATAGAAAACAGTCAGTAGCGTTTGGTCATAACCTGTGCCATGAAGTTGACAATATTGCTGGAAATGATGTGAACCCAACTAAGCAGGTAAAAAAATAAACTTAGAATAAAACCAAGCTCAGTCAGGGTTCCAGTTCTCCTCTGACCAGACTAGAAGACACTGTTTCTATGGCTTATATAGTTTTCCTGGTTGGGTTTTAGGACTATAGAGAACGTTTCTAGGTGCTGATCTACCATGTGGGCAGGATCTGCTGGAGAAGATGGCCTACGAATTACCTATATTTATATTATTTTGTTATTGGCAGATGTAAGGGCTATGCCTTCGGAAGACCGCCAGCAGAGGGCGCCCTCGCCCGAGAGCTAGTCTACCGCTTCCTGTGTCGGCCATTTTGGGCGTGGTCAGGCTATAAAAGCAGGAAGTTCTAAGCAGACATTGCAAATTATTGTTGCCCTAGGCCTTACCAAGCGTTTTCTGTGAACTTGAACTGGATTGCTATTTTGATATTTGACCTTTGCTCTGAACTGTTGACTACTCTTTTGGATTTTCCCTTGGACTTGTTTGCCTTCCCTTTTCCCTTCCCAAATAAATGTGTTTGTTAAATCTCTGCAAATGGATTCTACCACTTTGTCTGCACACGGATCGTTACAGAATACTTCGCCCACCATGAATCCAGCGGAGATTCGGACCTTGGATGATCTACTATCTGCACTGAACTCCCAAGCTCAAATCATCCAAGAGCAGGTGCGCACTCTCACCGCCACTGCGCAGGACCAGCCGGATCAGCCTGCTCCTGCCAGCTCGCCAGTAACTTCTTTACCAAGTAAGTTCAGTGGAGACCCCAACCAATGCGGGGGATTCATCCACCAGTACCGCATGTTCCTATTTGAGCAGTCTGCGTGATTTTCTACTGAGAACAGGAAGTGTGCTTTTCTCATTTCGCTGCTCTCGGATCGAGCTCTAGAGTGGGCAATGGCTGTGTGGTACTCTGAACTTATACGAACCTCCAGCGAGTACTTCATCTCCCAGCTGCAGGAGGTCTTTGAGCATCCTGCTAGAGGTCTTGATGTGTCTACCCATCTGATGCGTCTCAAGCAAGGCATACAATCAGCGGCTGACTATGCCATCTCCTTTTGCACGCTGGGAGCGCAAAGCGGGATGAATGACATCGCGCTGAAAGTCCTGTTCAAAGAGTGGCTCAGACCGGACCTACAAGCCGAACTGGTGTGCCGTGGTGAGTCAGACATGTACACGGAGTTCATACAGCGCGCTTTTCGAGTAGACAATCTACTACGCAATCACCCAGCCACCGCAGTCTTCCCTGCTCTGAGCCTGCTTCATCTGAGGGCCCAGCAGCTGGTGAGCCCATGCAGGTTGGAGCACAGAGACTCTCTAGCACCGAAAAACAACGACGTATGCGGCTGGGTTTATGCATGTATTGCAGGCTGGCAGGACATCTTTGCTCTCAGTGCCCGGCTCTAGCGCTTAAATACTAACCTCAAGTAAGTTCGCCTGTACATACTGTCACCATGAATGCAAATTTCACTGTAAAAGTTTGCTTGCAAGACAGAGATGTAACAAGTGCACTTTCTGCGCTTGTGGACTCAGGCCCCGCGTTGAATCTGGTTGACGCCCACCTGGCCAAGGAGCTACACTTTCCCACTGAACCATGTAACCCTCCACTTCTCATAACGGCAATTGATGGACACGAAATTGGTGCAGCCATTACTGAAAAGACTCTGCCTCTCAGGCTTATTGTGAACGAAGACCACAAGACCACAATGTTTTTTACCTTACCTGTGCACCTAAAACTCCCCTCATTCTGGAGCACCCATGGCTCGTCAAGCAGGACCCCGTTATTTCATGGAGAGGTGGAAAGATTTTGCAGTGGTCTCCGCGGTGCAGCCTGCGCTGCTGGTCTAAGGCTAGGAGGGAAAGACCCATTCCATGTTCAGATGTGTCAGCTTGCCCAGACAATGTTCCAGCATGCTATGGTGATTTGGCGGAGGTGTTTAGCAAGGAAAGGGCGGCAGAGTTACCGCCGCACTGGGAAGTAGACTGCAGCATTGAACTATTTGAAAATTCCACCCCACCCAAAAGCAGGGTTTATTCCCTATCCAAGCCAGAGAGAGAAACCTTGGACAATTACATTGAGGAGGCGCTGGTGGCAGGTCACATTAGACCCTCAACTGGCCTGTGCCTCGCACCATAAGGACTTGCAGCGATTTCTGGGGTTTGCTAACTTCTATAGGTGGTTTATAAGGAATTTCAGCCAAACGGCCACTTCACTAACCGCCCTTCTCAAGGGCAAGCCGGCCAAGCTATCCTGGACTGACGCTGCCTCTGAGGCTTTCAATTTATTGAAGCGCAAATTCACCTCGGCCCCCATGCTCAAGCACCCGGATCCTTCTCTGCCTTTCGTGGTTGAGGTAGACGCTAGCGATTGCGGGGTTGGAGCCATACTGTCTCAGAGGTTTGGTACTCCCCCCAGGCTTCACCCATGCGCATACTTCTCTCGCAAACTGACCCCGGCTGAAAGCAATAATGATGTTGGCAACAAAGAGCTGTTAGCCATTAAAGAGGCATTATTGGAATGCAGGCATTGGTTAGAGGGCAGTGCTCACCCCTTCATGGTTCTCACTGACCATAAGAATCTCGAATACGTAAAGGGGCCCATCGTCTGAATGCACGCCAAGCACGCTGGGCTTTGTTCTTTCCACGTTTTAACTTTGTTGTTACTTACAGGCCGGGGTGCAAGAATGGAAAGGCGAATGCTCTCTCACGGCGGAACAATCTGGTCGGCCAGGAGGAAGGCGCCAAAACCATCCTCAAACCCAGTATGGTGGTGGCCCTCGTGCTGTGGGATTTGGCAGAAGAAATAAAAAGGGCCAGTGAGAGTCAGCCACCTCCACGGGGCACCCCACCCGCTAAGGTATTTGTGCCTCCTACTTACTGTCAGTACGGAGTACGAAGGACCTTGGATCTACTTCAGAAGCGGTACTGGTGGCCTCGTATGACTGAGGAAGTGCGCGCCTTCATCCAGTCCTGCTCAGTATGTGCCCAAGCCAAGACCCCCCGTCACCTGCCTGAAGGCTTGCTACATCCCTTGCCTGTTCCCCTACGACCGTGGTCCCATATTGCCCTGGACATTGTGACTGATCTGCCTTCCTCTGATGGTTACACTACGGTCTTATCGTTAATAAGAGAGTCTTCTCAAAGAGTTGTCGGTTAATCCCAGTAAAGGGTCTTCCCACAGCCACAGAAACCGCCAGCTTACTGTTCAACCATGTTTTTAGAATCTACGGGCTGCCCGAGGACATAGTTTCGGACCGTGGGCCCCAATTCACGTCCAGAGTCTGGGTGGAGTTTTGCAGATGCCTCAATATCAACTTGAGCCTAACCTCAGGGTACCATCCACAGTCAAACGGGCAAGCCTAGCGTATGAATCAGGAGCTTGGCAGATACCTCCGTACATACTGCGCTAAGGAGCAGCGGCGCTGAAGCAAGTTCTTGCCCTGGGCTGAGTATGCTCAGAACTCCCTTCGGCACTCTTCGGCTGGTTTAACGCCTTTCCAGTGCGTTCTGGGGTACCAGCCTCCCCTGTTTCCTTGGACAGGAGAACCTTCCAGCGTACAGTCATTGGAGGACTGGTACCAGCGAAGTGCACAGACTTGGGAGGGGACACATGTAAGATTGCAGCGGGCCCTGCGTATTAAAAAGCAACGTGCCGACAAGCGATGCAGGCCCGCTTTTAAGTATCAGCCTGGTCAGAGAGTCTGGCTGTCGACCCAGCACCTGAAACTCCAGCTTCCCTGCAAGAAACTAAGCCCGAAGTACATTGGGCCCTTCAAGATCCTGCAGCAGATCAATGAGGTAGCGTACAAGCTTCAATTGCCTGAACATATGCGCATAAACCCTACATTTCATGTGTCCCTTTTGAAGCCCTATGTGCCCTCAGGTGACCCCGCAGGACCGCTAGAGGAGCCGCCAGCTCCCATTGAGCTAGAGGATGGAGTAGCCTACACGGTGCGGGAAATTCTCGGCTCCCCAATGAGGCGAGGGGGCCTTCAGTACTTAGTGGACTGGGAGGGATATGGTCCAGGAGAGCAGTCCTGGGTGCCCGCATCGGACATCCTCAGGAGGCGTTCCTAGGGGAGGGGGTACTGTAATGGCTATGCCTTCAGAAGACCGCCAGCAGAGGGGGCCCTCGCCCGAGTTCTAGTCTACCGCTTCCTGTGTTGGCCATTTTGGGCGTGGTCAGGCTATAAAAGCAGGAAGTTCTAAGCAGACATTGCGAAGTATTGTTGCCCTAGGCCTTACCAAGCGTTTTCTGTGAACTTGAACCGGATTGCTATTTTGATATTTGACCTTTTGCTCTGAACTGTTGACTACTCTTTTGGATTTTCCCTTAGACTTGTTTGCCTTCCCTTTTCCCTTCCCAAATAAACGTGTTTGTTAAATCTCTGCAAATGGATTCTACCACTTTGTCTGCACACGGATCGTTACAGCAGATTTGTGGCACATCAGTTTAACCCTGAACCACTGAGCTACCACTTCTGTACAAATCAATGCATGGAAATGGTATCATTCCTAAAAATCCCTATTGGTCTCAAACCCGCCAGGCAGATTTAGTTTTCCTACTCAAGCCAGGTTTATTAGCGCAGTACATATGTACAGTACATACTGTACAACACAATCAGTATCACCCAAGTGGTGAGTGAGAATAAATTAAACAGAAATTGGAAGCTTTCCCTTTTTAAACTCCATCAACTAACATGTCCAGATGATGTTAACTATATATTACTGTGTCGAATGACGCTCATGATGGATGAGTTTTTTGCAAGCAAGGCATCCAATATGTAGATGCCCGCTGTGATCAAGCACAATTATTTGGAAAGAAACCATGGGAAAGCCTTCATATGACATGACGAAATACAGCCAAATCCTGGACAAGAAATTCAAGGGGCCACTTTGGTGCCTGGAAGGAGATCATTGCTTACATTTGAAAAATGTAAAATAAAAAAAGAATATGTCTACCCCATACCTTGGCATGACTCTATGGGAGATACAGTATCAGCTCTTTTAGATTTGGACATAAAGTCCTCCTTTTTTTATCAGGCATAAAAATCTCATCCTGTTTAAGGAACCTGTCGTAACACGGCACAGCCCGAGGAATCAGTCTGCTCTGCCTGGTAAAACGAGCACCTTTCCGAAATGCTAACCATATGTTCCACACTTACTGAGATCAGAAATCCTGCAAAACACTTTTGTAGTTCTTCAGCGTAATTTCATGTGAGAATCTTTTTAGATAATGGCATCAGACCACGTAGCTAATTGGAAACGTTTGGTATCGGACGTTAGGATGTTTGACAGTATTGTTAATGTCGTGTTTAAGGAGTGAATTCCTTTCAAGTTGTTCCTATAGTAGTTCTGTCACTGTCTGAATTCCAGACATTATCCATACAGAAATATGAGGTGTGTGTAATTCACACAGTAAAGAAAAAGAGAGAATTTCATTAATAGTACCATCCCGGCTGTAGAGAATAGATGGCATAGAAATGAACCGAGATATAAATCATTTGGCATCTAAAACAACAGCTTTGGTCATGGAAAGTCATGTCCACGATTAATTTCTCTCTGAGAATTTTCTCATCAAAACGCTTACTTCACCCCTACACTTTGTTCATTACAGGAAAAACATCTGGCTGACAGGTTTTTCTGTATTTTTCACCAAAAAAAAAAGAAAGAAAGAGAGACTTTGGAAGTGGCAAGAAAAAAAAACCTGGATTCGAACAATTCTGAAGCCTTCGTTAGATCCAGAGTCATTAAGGGGCACGGATCTATCACTTCAATTACCTAATTTAGCTTTTAACGATTTCCGGTTATCCAAAGGATGTGTATGTTTCTTGACTCCCGGGAGAAAGCAGAGTGGGTATTCTGGTTTCCTCCCACAGTCCAAAAACATGTACATTAAGTTGACTGGTAATTCCAAATTTCACATAGGAGTGAGTCTGAGTGTTGCTCGTGTAAGGTTGTGGGGTTGTGTGGCCCTGCAATGGACTAGTGACCTAGGGTCTAGGGTATTTTCAACGTACATGCACTCTCGTCTAAATTAAGTAGAAATAAATCTATAATAAAATAAACTGCTTATCACTTTATCCAGTACAAGTCATGTGTGGAAATCTTAGAGGTTTAAGATGTTCAGCCAGTTTTATTGCTGGATCCTTTAGTCTGAGTCTGTGGTCCATGTGGTTTCCCTTTCTGGTACCCAAAAAGTGGTTTCAAATATTTCTCAATGGTTTAAAAACATGAAGGACCACAATGAAATCCTGATCCTGTTAACTGTTAATCAAATTTCATGCTGATGTCCAAATCCAACCTACAATTCCGTCTTGGTGAAACATCTGCATTCAGGTAGTCATATGGTACTATGGTACTTAGGACACTTTACTAGCATAAGTGTGACTTCCTAAACCTGTCTCTATATGATATAATATTAAGACAGGAGGTCACCAAAACTCAGTCCTGGAGGGTCGGTGTCCTGCAGAGTTTAGTTCCAGCGCTAATCAAACACACGTGAACTAACTAATAAAGGTCTTGCTAAGTATACTTGAAAATTACAGGCAGATGTGTTGGGGGCAATTCAGCTTCAGGAACAAGTCTAGTGACCCCTGAGTAGAGATTTTTTTTCATTGGAACTAAGAGACTCAAACACTGTCCCAGCATGACAATGCAGATGTGCACAAAGCATTTGAGCTTCATGAAGACATGATGTTTTATTGGTAGAATGATGGAATTAGCACAAAGCCCTAACCCAGTCACTGTGTACACTGGAACCTGTCCAGGTTGTACCCCTGCCTCTCGCCCTATGTGCGTTGGGATAGACTCCAGCAAACCTCAGTGATTCCGATTTAGGAAATAAGCACGTTGAATATGAATGAATCAATGAATCAATGAATCAACGAATCAATATCACTGTATAAAAACATTTGAATAATATTTGTTAACATTGTCATAACATTCATTCATCTTCTATACCTGCTTATTCCCCAATTTGGGGTAACAGAGTTTCTGGAGGCACACCCTGGACATACTGCCAGGCCATCACAGGGCCACACACACACACACACACACACACACACACACACACACACACACACACACACACACTCACACTCCATTCTATTGGCCATTTAGAATCTGCAACCAACCTAACACACTACTTTTTGGACTGTGGGAGGAAACCAGAGTACGCAAAGTAAACCAACGCAAGCAAATACCTTACCCAAGAATCGAACCGGCAGTCTTAATAGGCACCAGTGTTATCTATTAAGATATTTCAAAGTTGTATGAACTATTTACATAGTAACAGACCATAAAACCATGTACAAATAATGTTTGCAAAGAATCCACCAATCACATGTGTTCTGAACTGTAGTGTTGAACTGGACAAATATACACCCATCGGTTCATCACACATTCTTGCAATTTAATGATTGCACATTGCAATATCGATGCGGAACGATATATTGTTCAACCCTAGACTAAATGAACCAGAGGCTCTACAATCTAGTGGAACGCTTTTACAGCAGTCCAGCGGTTATTATAGGAGTACAAATGAGACTAAACCTGGAATAGGATGTTTAAAAACACACATGGATGTGATCCTCAGGTGTCTCATTTAGTCTGTACTTTCCTACCAAACCATAATTTAGTGCAGAACAACATGTTCAACTTGCTCTAGGGGTATCTGCCACGACAAGTGTTTGTGTGTCTAAAATAAGAATTTACACGGCCAATGTTTCTCTATCTTGACAGGCGGTTAAAAGTAATCATAGAAAAATAGTAACAATATGTCAGCGCTTCCCATAGACGGCTCTTAACCTTTAGTAATGTGGCACAAAATGTGGAAAAATATGTATGATGTTGGGGTATTAAGAGTAAAAATAAGATATATAAAAAAAGCACAGTTGTTTTTTAAGACTAACACTGAGAATGAATAGAGGCACACACACACACATCTAGACACATACAAGTATATCTGACCCACCATGTCACGTATGTAAAACAAAGTATGGCACAGTGGTGTAATGCTTATGATGGACACCTCACAGCAAGAAGGTCTCAGGTTCGATTCCCTGGCAAGGAGTCTTTATGTGCGGAGTTTTCTGCGGGTACGTTGGTTTCCTTCCACAGACCTAAAACATGTGACTCAGATCGGTGACTCTAAATTGCCTGTGTGTGTGTGTGTGTGTGTGTGTGTGTGTGTGTGTGTGTGTACTGGTGACTTGTCCAGGGTATCTCCTGCCTGTCGCCCTATGTGAGTTGGGATAGGCTCCATCTGTCCCCTGTGACCCTGAATTAGGGATTAAGCAGAAGATGATTAAACTGACAGTGTGTCTCTGTCAGAAAAAGGATTTGCTGTCTGAAGTTCATTCATTCTATCATCTTTTTAACTGCTTAATCCCTAATTTGGGGTCACAGGGGTCCACTGGAGCCAATCATAGCGCACATAGGACAAAAGGCAGGGGTACATCGTGGACTGTTTGCCAGTACATCGCAGGGCCACACACATAGACGAACAACCACACACACACACACACACACACGTTCACTCCAATGGGCAATTTAGAATTTTAGACGGTGGGAGAAAACCGGAGTACCTGAGGAAACTCACCCAAGCTCGGCAAGAACATGCAAACTCAAGACAGAAAGATCCCCAGCCCGGGAATTGAACCTGGGACCTTCCTGCGCTAACCACTATGCCACCTGCCTGCAGTTAATTTTATTATTCTCGGTATTACCTGATTGTCATTCAGGGTTTTATAAGCAGTAACATTCGTAGTTAAAAACAAACCAACCCTGCTATAAACAATGTTTGGCAAAAGAGTCATTAATAATAATCCCAATTGCTATTGACGAGAACAAAAAAAAAATAACCGCTACATGTACATGGTCTTTAAAAATTGGTCGATAAATGAAAAGTGATGTAGTTATCAGTTCTACAGTTTTGGTGGCCTTGTAACCAGACTCGAAGGACTGAAAGGATTCACCCAAACCCACCAGAGCCCGAGTACTGGACACCCTGGAGTTATCAGAAAAACAGCTTTTCTAAGATCTGTAAATCAGAAGATGATCAAAGATGCGAAGAGTAAAGTCATGTGAGCAGGGCTTCACAGGTGTGAATGGGCTGCGATCCAGCCGCCGGTGCATTCCTCTGGAATAACTTTAAGACTGTTAAAATAGATGACATCACCTTCATGACTCTTAACTAACATGTATCTGTTTATTCTACCCTGACAGGTCCTTGGTGTAAAGCGGGTTTAAAGTGATCCACTCTGCGCTCTCTAGTGGTGAGAAATGAGAAGGGGTTATACAGATGTTCATATGTTTCGCTGGTGAGTGTAAATGTGAAAGACCTGAGATCCTGAGAACTGTAATAAACTTACCAAATAAACATATTCACCTTAATATATGAAAAAATCAAAAGCAGAAACTGGTACCAGGTTAAACTTACTGTGGAGGAACCTCAGAGGAACCTGTTCACTATAGTGTACAATCAGTACAGATTACAGTTACAAGCAAGAATGTTGATGACACCTTAAGGCCAAGGTGACTACTTCAGTAACTGCCCATTATGTCAGAAGTATGTGGACGAGGAAAAAGAGATGAAATGTGTTCTTTGTAGATAAAGTCCATAACGTTTAAAGGATAGAATGAACAGAAAGAAAGAAAGAAAGAAAGAAAGAAAGAAAGAAAGAAAGAAAGAAAGAAAGAAAGAAAGAAAGTTGGAAAGAGGGAGGGAGGGAGGGAGGAAGAAAGAAAGAAAGAAAGAAAGAAAGAAAGAAAGAAAGTTGGAAAGAGGGAGGGAGGAAGAAAGAAAGAAAGAAAGAAAGAAAGAAAGAAAGAGGGAGGGAGGGAAGGAAGAAAGAAAGAAAGAAAGAAAGAAAGAAAGAAAGAAAGAAAGAAAGAAAGAAAGAAAGAAAGAAAGAAAG
>JAOTRA010000037.1:1070228-1088585 GCA_026260255.1 Pseudolaguvia tuberculata | reverse complement strand
TATATATAGACACACACACAAGTTCTGAACCTGATGACACCTGGGTAATGTTACTGTAATAGGTTCTATGTCTGGTTCTTTACAGCCATTAACAGGTTCATTGTTTCCATAATGCAAGGCCAACATCTTCAAAACAAAGGGTGCCATTTTTCTGCTTCAAGAACAGCTCTCGTCGTCATATGCTTTCTGTTCATATGGCGTAGATCATAAATTCATCTTTGCGAATAATGCTTAGATGTGCTGATGCAGACTGGGGTGTCTGGTAATTGTCTAACTCAAGTTTTTCTGTGGCAGGTATCCTGGAGTTCATTAGCCTGGCTGTGGGGCTGGTCAGCATAAGAGGGGTGGATGCCGGACTTTATCTGGGAATGAATGAAAAAGGAGAGCTCTACGGGTCGGTAAGTCAAACCCTCGCAAAGCGCAAAAATGTTTGTAACAAACACCTGCGTAATACACCCGCTCACACACCTGAGCTTAGAGTTTTATTGTGGGACCGCAGCCAACGCTGTAACTACAGTGTGAAGAGGATAGCAATCACTTCCCCGGCCCTTAATCTGAAGTCTGTTTCCCATATGATGCAGACATGAAAAACACCCATGCAGACAAAACAGGCTACGTATCACGCCATGCCTCTGACATCAGACAGAGCTGGAACAGCACCAGGGGCCCTGAGAGCAATAACAGTCAGCCTGTTTGAGTTACCTTGTTTTTATCTTCTGAAGTTTGCTAAAGGCTTGAGAAAGACCTTGCAGGAAGCACCACAGATCCAGAATTAGAAGGATAGCCTCTTCATTTTGCTTCATAGTCACTAAAATATTTACATTTTTCCTGAATATACACAAAAGCACACGCACACACACATCAGCGATTATACAGTCTGAGTGCTCTCAGTTTCTTGTGCATTCCTGGTTTACTTTGAGTGCTCCAATGGTAGCAGGGACGAGGACAGGTTGCGAACCCGAGTCTTATTGGGCGTGTTGGTGGCGGGCATGGAACACCATTTATAAGAAAACTTGTGTATTCCCACCATTCGAGAGTTCTGTACGACCGGAACATACTATTCAATTTCTACCTCTAATCCACAGCCCTTGACAAGTGTGTTTGAATCGTGAGAGTCATCAAGTGACAGGGCAGGGTGTATGGGGGTGAGGGGTAACTTCACATGTAACAGGATTACCTCTTATTAACATGACTACAGTCACAGGTTAACATACAGATTACGCCACAGATTGCGCAGACACCAGGATCAATCCACGAGCCGGCTGGAGGAGGACATGGAGGAAGCGTTTATATACACCAGGTGGAACATGAGGCTTCTTTGCTGCTGAACTATATAATAAAAAAAACAAAAACGTTAACTTTCCATTTCTGGAATTTGGTAGACACCCTTCTCCATCGACTCGCACTGAGCAGTTAAAGGTTAAGAGAATGGCTTATGGGTCCAATGAACAACAACAACTCAGTAATATTACTAATTTCTCCAACTTAAGAAATAAACCAACCCTTGATGCAACATCTACCATGTGTTGAATGGTCCAAGTGTTCCGCCTTAACACTGATACTTGAGCTTGAGCCATCGCATGACTGCTTTTTTGGCAGGAAACCCGACATAGCCCCAAGTGTGCTCCATTGTTCTCGGCAGCATATTCAGCCAACAGAGGTTCACCTGCTGAACCCGAGGCGATCGCTCATTTTGTCCTGTCAGTGGTGTGGTAGTAGCAAGCCACACAGGAGTTCTTTCTGGCTGCTGTGCGTGCACACGCAAGCGTAAGCTGGGCGGGTTACATCACACGAGAAACAGGCTGTAAGGTTAACAGATCTGAGGATTTGGGTGTAATCTAAGTGTCATTTGTGATGCCTTTCTACAGCGAGCACCTGTTGCCCGACGCCAAACAGCGAGCAGCCATTTGCAAACAGTGACTTGAGGGAGAATCAGGTAGAGTGGGAAAGGGCTGCTTTTCTTCACCTTTACGAAAAGACTTAACATTGTTTAGCTTCAGTCTGGGAACATTAGTTTCTCGTCCATCAGGGTAAAACGGATCTACAGATCTCACCGTTCGGATAATAATCTCTTTAATAATGTCGTTCAATTGTTTTTTTTAAAAAAAAATCATAATCTTTTGCTTGGAAAAGTCATACAGATTAAGTTAAGAAAAGTCACCGATTATATCGTCTCTATTCTTTCCACAGAAAAAACTGACAGCCGAGTGCGTTTTCCGTGAGCAGTTTGAGGAGAACTGGTACAACACTTACGCCTCGACGCTCTACAAGCATGCAGACAATGGAAGATTCTACTACGTGGCCTTGAACAAGGATGGTTCGCCTCGAGAAGGCAACAGGACTAAAAAACATCAGAAGTTGACTCATTTCCTGCCCAGGCCGGTGGAGATTGAAAAGATCGCCCAGGCGTACCGGGATTTGTTCCAGCACAGGTGACCAAAAAGAGTAGCCAGTGCTAGAGGAGCAAGGAGGGGGAGAAAGGATTCAAGGTTTTCTTCCATCACGACTGTTTAGATTTGCCTTCTGGTCTAAAGCAAGGAGTCTCTTCTCCAGCGGTGACTGAGATAAACAGTACGTGTGTGTTCCTGGATGAGAATCCGTTTCCTCTCCTTAATGGGTTTTAAACCACAGTGCAGAGAAGACATTCCTCTATCCACTGCCAGTGCCAAGTGCTTTCTGAGAGAAAGCGAGAGGTGTCGACTTCAGGGACCTCATGGTGTCATGCAAGCACCTCATCCTCCACTAACTTGGTACCCCTTCGTGAGAAATTGCCAAAGAAGCCACTTGTATTTTGCTCCTGGATAAATCCAGAACTTTTTCCCCCCCGTGCCGCACATCCTTAAACCAGGTTAAACTTGGGATACTTACAACCTTCAGCAACCGTAGCGCCAAAGAACTCAAGTACAGACACTAAACCCAATGTAAGTGTCTGTGTAAACTTATGATCACCTAGAGAATTTAGTAGGTATGCAATAAGCCTTGCTGAAGGAGAACATGGTGCTGATCCGGTGGTGAAAGGAAATGGGATTATGGGAACACCAATCTAGGGGTTATTTACATGGAGGTTTCCTCCCCCCTTCCCAAAGAATATAAAGTAGAATCTCAATAAGGAAGAGTTCTGGTCAATACAGACATATTTAAGGATGAAAGTGTGCGGTACGGATAAGAAATAAAAACTTGGACACAAAAATCACTAAGAAACTATTAAAGACTTCAGGGTTTTCTTTTTTTAAGATAAAGGCCTAAAAAGACCGTCCCATCTAAGTGGAACAAACATCTGTCAGGACAAAGTGGAAAAGACCATCTCCAGTGTGAAACACTGCATTAATAAGCACTTACAGAACCCACTTTGCAATTTCTTTACTTGTCTTATAAACACTTCTAGAATTTTTTTTTTTTTTATATCTTTTAAAAAAAAAACCCCAAAAGGCACTCCAAGGGTATTTCTATTAAAACCAGAGAAAAGCTACGAAAGTTGCCTTGGTGTGGTGTGTAATGTAAGGCGGTCAGGAACATTGTCTCAAAAAGTGTAAATATGGATGAATCTATTTATAAAAATGTACAATATTTATTTTCTACCTATAATGTATAATTCTAAATCTTTATATAAATATATATTTATTTATTTCAAAAGTCTCTATTTTGTCATGAACTTGAAATGCTAAGAATTGTAGATTCTACTGAAAGTATACAAAAGGGCTATTGACTGAACGACAATAAAATTGTCCTGCTATAGGATAAGTATCGAGTGATTGATTCATCGCGTTGGGAGCGTTACATCGCTCGGGTCAAAGCATTAAAATGAGGAGGGGGGGGGGGGGTTGCAGGGCAAATCACAGCCCTACAACAGGGACAAATGCCTACTGATCCAGAGAATGAATTCCAGAGCAGAGCTACAGCCCTGAATAATCCATCTCTGTGGAGATGTAGATGATGGCTGATGATGTAAAGAGACTGTTCTTGGCTGGATAAACCTATGAGAAACTTTTCCCCAAACAGTTTGCAGAGGCATAAATCAAACATGTGCAGCAAGCAAAACAATAAAAAGGTGGGACGCCGCTTGACAAACCTGTTGAAAAATAGGCCCTCAAAGATTTCCTGGATCACAAGAACGAAAAAAGAAAATAAATGAATCTCCGAACAGATCCAGCTTGTTACTACGATTAATACGGCGCAGACAACTACCCTAAATACCACGATAAAAAAAAAAACCCAAAGATGTTATACAATCTGTGAAAATAGAATCAATTATCATGGCATCTGCTTTGATTTAGTAGAAACATGACGGAATAACTTTTAGCATTAATGCGTATTCACGCAGCATGAGCTCAGCAGTGGAGCTGAAGTACGCAGACGCGGGGAACAGCTGCCCAGTGGCCAGGAGGAATGTTGCAAATGTAGTCTAGCGGTAATCTCTAATCTAAGAAAGACGGGATCAACATTTCAACATGTGCAATTGCAATAGCTGTAATGTTTCACTTTGGGTGGAAAGTAGAGAGGGGTGGGGGGGTGCTAGAAGGACAAGAACAAGGAGGGGAGTGTTCCAAAACCCAAAAGATCCCGAGTGTAAGAAATTCTGGAAGAGAAATGGGAGGAATGTACAGAAGAGGTGATGCATCCTTAAACTCAAAGCAGAAATGTTTAACGAGTCCGAGTCACGTCTTAACTATAGTGTCACAAGTTTACTGAAACTCAAATAACTTCATTTTTAACAACATTCATCTTACCCGCTTATTCCCTAATTCAGTGTCACCATGGCTTTGCTGGAGCCTATCCCAGCATACATAGGGTGAAATGCAGGGATACACCCTGGACGAGTCATTAGTCTAACGCAGGGTCACACATGGATGAACCACCACTCACACATACACTCCTATGGACAATTGAGAATCACCCAATCAACCTAACGTACATGTATTTGTCTGTGGGAGGAAACCGGAGTACCCAGAGTAACCAATGGAAGAGAACTCCACACAAAGATCCCTGGCCCAGGAACCGAACCAGAGACCTTCTTGTTGTGAGGAGACCGTAATAACCACTACACCACCCAATATTGACAACACTTGACTATAGTGGGTATGAAACCGAGTAGCAGACGTTTATCTACTTCAGTAGCCAATCAGAGGACGCGTTTAGAAGCCTTCATTAAAGTGAAGCAAGGAACTTAACTGGTGTCATAGAAACAAAAGGCTGCTAAGGATGGTAGAGGGCATTTCAGGGCCCCAACCCAGCAGCTAAATTACCAAGTAGACGTTAATAAAAAGTTGATTACACTTTTAATATAATTAAGTGTTGGGTAACAGCTTGACCTGCAGTTTTATATAGTCTTCCTGGTTTAACACCGGATTCTGGGTTACACCATGTAAAATTTTTATTTAATAAAAACCCAAACTATAATTTAGTTTTAGGTGCAGTTGAGGTCCAATAAAGGTAGCATGGTGGTAGGTGACAGTAGACACATACATGCTGCAATAGTACAGTTTCCTTTAATTCCACTGAGGAAAAACTAATGCGACAACATGCAATTGCATTATAAAAATAATGCATCTAAATTTGGACAGTTTTTTCTTGGTCTTTTTGGTACATTTAATAAATTTATTGTTTATGTCCTTTAACTTAATCATTACTATTTTGAGTACATTACTTAAGAATATATACACAGACACATTAGCATATACAAGAGCTAGTAAATAGAAAAACCCCCCGCAAAGTAGTATTTGCCCCTGGAATTTTTGTGTATGCAGGTACTGTACAAGAATGTTTTAAATATGTAATCCACTCGTGCTCTTATTGGTCGATGTCACACCGGAAACTAATCTGGCGCCTTTATGAAAGTCCGTGGTATGTACAGCACTCTGAGTCAACTCATCTCTTTGGTTAACATGCAGGTTTCCTTCTCTCTCTCTCTCTCAACATGAAACAATGCTCCTTTCCACAATGTGGCTGCTGCTGACCCGCCAAGCACTGAAGCGCCAAGTGGCCAGGGAACACTGTACTTCTGAATAGAACATAGCATTAAAGGCATTGATCAGCTTATAGTTAAATAAAAATTCAAACCCGCTTATTAACTAATTCAGGGTCACAGTGGTCCGCTGGAGCCCATGGGCAGGTAGCCAATTGCATTTGATTAAATTATTGAAATGAAACATGTCCACCCAAATTGAGCTGTAACCATACTATAAGAATAAACAATGCGGAAGTATAGAGTTAGTTAAAAGTAGTATATGCCCCTACCCCGAAAGGTATCGCTTCTTTACTAAACCCAGTTCCTTTAAAATAAACCAAGTCCTCTTTATTAATTACACTTTTAATGCCAAAACGACAGACTGAATAGGATTTTAGCTGGTCTTCAGTTCAAGTGCGAGTTGAGTTTTAAGTTAGTCAAGGGAATAAAAAGCCACGCTTAAGTGACACATACATCAACCAATGAAAATGAAGAGTTAGGTTAGTGCATGATCATCATCATCAGTATCTTGGGCACAGACTATGAGCAACCAGTTAAACTAATAATGTATAAATGAAAAAATAAATATTTCACTTACTGACACCAATAATACTACTAACTGCAAATCACCCTTTTGGTCACTTTATTTAAATGTAATATTAAATACTTATTCTAGTAAATAGATCAGATAAATGGCAAAAACAAGTGGGTATATTTGTTAACATAATGAGGAAAATGTGTGAAAAAGGTGTCTACGTTTGGGAAATATGGCCCTAAACTAAAATCCAATTAATTAAAAAAAAAAAAATTTTTTTTTTTAAAAAATTACTGCATTAAAGAAAAAAAATGCTGAAAGTAGAGGCTGATGGTCATCTGAGGGTCAGCCTAGTATTGATAGTTAGCATTTTAAGATAGATGCAGCCTAGCCTTTAAAATTTGCCTTTTAATCACATGAACACAACGGTCATCTCCGAGGGAGACGAGAACCCGCTACTACGAGAGGAACGAATGAACAGTACGACACTATGCTAGGGATCACTTTACAACAAGGAATTAGGAGATACAAAAAGTCCAGGGAACCTGGCAAGCAATTTAACACCACAGGCATTCCATTACAAGTTAAGCAACGACAAGTGTGTAAAAGCCTAAAAGCAGAATAGAAAAGAGGAGTCTGTTCAGTGTGTTTTAAAACAACAAACTGATGATGTAAGGCCATCACTGCATCTTTTTTTAAGGTGTTTAGAACAGTGCTTATAATCAGGCACCGGGCTTTCACAGCACCACTGATCATCCACGAGTACACAGATATTATGCAGTACCTAATACA
Source organism: Pseudolaguvia tuberculata (assembly GCA_026260255.1). NCBI lineage: Eukaryota > Metazoa > Chordata > Actinopteri > Siluriformes > Sisoridae > Pseudolaguvia > Pseudolaguvia tuberculata. The sequence continues at coordinate 1,081,314 of JAOTRA010000037.1, read as the reverse complement.
ATTCTTCTAGATCACTTGGAACAGATGTAATGAGCAACACTATGGTCCACACAGTAAGTTTTGTTGTTGGTTTTTTGTAACCTATATATATATCAAATAAACACAGCCCTTATTTAAGGGGAAAAGAACAATGCAATGCTTAAAAGCATTTTGGGAGGATATTTTAAATATGTTGAAGGAAACAAAAAAAAACCCAAAAAACCTAAACACTAAGGCTGTATATATACACAAGAATTACAAAGCATACTGCCAAAGTCTTCTAGATCTTTCCATCCCAGATTTTTACACGATCGCTCAAAAAAGGGGCCAAAAGGGTCCGAGCTGGTTATATTGGAATGCCCACAAAAGGACCTGGACAAAACGTGCAGCACACTTTCAGTGATGGTGTCTACAGGCCCTTTGACGGCCCTGGGTTCTTGCCTATCTGGGAGGTTGGCAGACCCTGGAGGGCACCCAGTTGTTGGTACAGGCCCAGCAGGTCAATCTGACTCATTCCCCCGGCAATGCCATTCTGTAAGGCCATCTGGTTCATCAGCATCCCGTGCCTGGCAAGCGCCATCTGTTGCTCCTGAACCTTACGATTGTTGACCACCTTCTGCACGTACATCATCAGCTGGGGAGGAAATGGACAATTAGACAGCAGATTAGAGAATGGCTTTAACATAATAAAAGTAGGATGTTAAAAAAAACAGGATGATCCAGAATCCCAAATTTAATTGAATCCCAATTAAATCTGTAAGAAAAGATTAACTAGTATTTTGATACTAAATAAGATTTGATGCCAACCAAAAAATTACTAGGTTGAAGCCGAAATATTACCAGATTAATCTCTCAGTATTTCCACTTTATTTCATTGTTAAAGTCAAAATAATATGAAGTTCAAGTCCATCTGCCATCAGCTCAAGTCAAGAAATGAAAAGGAAGCACCTGCTGCTGCTGGGTCGTATGTTACCCAGACTGAGAATGATCAGAACATCTTTAACATGAGCTAGAAATGAATACAAGTGAAAGCAGAAGTAATAGACCGTCCCATATAGTGTCCAGTGATTACCGTCTGCTGCTTATTTAGAGCGTCTCTGTACGTGGCCTCTCTGTGTTTCAGCTCCATGTCGAGGGCTGCCTGTCTGGCCAGAGACATCCCCTGCACCTGGGACTCGGACAGATTTGGATTCTCCTGCCACTGCCAAACACAAAACCACCTGTTAGTCTGGAATCTCTGAAGACACGTACATAGCCGCTCGTAAATAACCCATATCTGTAGCATGGCCATAAACACGGAAAACGTCTTTGATATACGTACTGTACGGCCAAGTTAATCCACAGAGCACACCTGTAGAGAATTCTGCAGGACACAGAACGTTCCCATAAGGATCTCATTAAAAAAAAAATCCTTTTTCTCTGCTTAACAAAATCGCTAAATTATTTTCATAAGAAACCTTAGGGTTGTAAACAAGACGCGAGCTGGGGTTAGAAAAAAAACAAAACAAAAACAAGTTCATACAGTTACGTTTTTGATCTAGTTAAAGATTCTGTGATATAGTTTTGAATCAACCAATTTCTGAAGGAAATGCTGCCATTTCTCAACATGACGAGGATTCATTTTAGTCTCATGTTCTACAGAAGCACATCGCTGTTATGAACTCAAATCACAGCATCTACAGCCTCTATATCCCAGATTAATTTCATCAACCTGGTTTAACTGTCTTTAACTGCGGAGAAAGGGAAAAATCAGCTAGCAATTATACTCACCACCTGGCTGATAATGTCCTCCAGGGGCTCCCTGGGAAAATTCCTCAGAGCATTAGTGGCCTCCATCACCTTCTGTCGTCCCTGGTTGATCAAGTCCTTTAATATAGAATTGTGAATAAATGGAGAAAGGGGAAGGAGACAGTTCATTTCTGTCCAATTATCGCAGAAAGTAATACCAACAAAATGTATTGAATTGCAGAACAGTAAAAACAAACAATGTAACTCCATAGAAACAGCAAGCCTGTGCTAAAAAGACGCTCATTAGTGCAACTTTACCGTGTTTTAAAATGTCATTATTCCTTATAACATGTGTCACAACACTTGTATAATTGTTGTGCAAATAATTGACAGAAGAATCTGCTAGCTGCTGTCCAGCTTTATAAATAAGGTCCGACGGCAGAGCAGTCTTGTGTATAATTTGACTGAACCTAGCATGATTTCAATAATACAAAGGCAGTGAAGGAAACCATAAATAAATAGCAGTTGGCAGAGACCTGCGCCAACTGTCGAGCGGCCAGGGACGCAAATTAAATTAGCAAAGAAACTGTGGCATGCAAAGTGTGAATGCAGCACTCATTACCAACCTCCAGCTGCTGGTTGGACATGGAGGCCAGAGCTGCCACGTTGATGGGGAGATAGTTTGATCCGATGCCTATGGAAGCATATGCCGGCTGGTTGACGCGCATAGAGAGACCCTGGAACAAATAAAAATGACCCTGTTCTGTTAGTAAGGAGGACTAAATTCACGCCATCAAAATTAACAAAAGACAAAAATCACTGCGCACTGATTAAAAGAGATATAGAATAATTAATTATTGGCTGGCTGTTCCAGCTTGAAATAGATGGACCAAATGACAGGTTTCAATTACCCTATAGTAGTACATTCTCCTCTCTTAAGGTCCTTCATATGTAAAATGCTGTTATATTTTTTTTGGTTCACATAAAGGAAAAGTTAATTGCAAATCAACATGTCAGAATGATCTACATCCTTTATTCTGACTTTGTTTTCCGCCTGTGATGTGTCCGCCATCTGCCATGGAGCTGCGGCTAACAATAACAGTCACGGCTTTCTGTTGCAGCCGGCAGACGGCGATCATCGGCTTAGAATGTGCGTTCGAAAAATGCGAGGAAACTGTACAAACATTTAAACAAGGCTGCTGTCTAGCAAAAGGTCAAAGTCTGGCACTCGCACACAAACGACTCTGGAGAAGATCCTTGGACTTTTCCAAAAACATGCATTTAATCTTAAGATTCGGCACCTGCTGTAGTTTGAAACCTTATCAAGGGACCAGATTTGTTCTGTGTCACGCGGGTACCATTTCAATATCTTTATTTACAGTATATATAGCAAATTAGACCACAGTAGACATATGAATGGGGGATAAATGGGTGCTTACCGATGAATACAATGGATGAATAAATACGTCAACATTTTAAGGTCTAAATAATGATCTCTTTAGAACAACGAGGAGAAATCTTGTTGCAACCAGAGCAAATGTATTATTTGAAAGAAAATAAAAAGTATACTAAAAATATTTATATCAATATAAAATACTGTGTAGTTATAAAAACCTTCTTTTTACAAATATTTGCAATTTTTATACAGTCTCTGAAAAGTTTTGTCACTTATCAAGTTTGTAGAAACACTTGCTTTTAACCAGACTTTTAATTAAAGCAATTGGTGTTAGAAGTGGCTCATTTGAAAAGCTAAAACCCTCCCAACTGATATTTCACTGAAAAAAGTTCATTTAAATCAAGACAAAGGCCATTTGTAATTTTGGCAAGACAAAAGTTTTGTCGCCTGTACAGAAATTAAACAAATTTACTGCAAATACAGATCTGTCGGTAAAGTAAGTAGTGGTGCTGTGAGATCCAAATGTAATATTTTGTATGACTTTAAATGAGCTTGAAGGACTAAATCCATATGGTTTGGCAAGGATTCATACAATTTATTGATGAAGTCCTCAAGAATAGCAAAGAAAGCAGACTTGCATGCCTCCCAGAGTTCATCAATATTCTTTGATTTTATCTTCCATGCTTCCTCTTTTATTTTAACCCTACACATATACTCAATGATGTTCATGTCTGGAGACTGGGCTGGCCAATCCTGGATCATGTTGATCTTTGCCTTGAGGAACTTTGATGTGGAGATGGAAGTATGCGATGGCGCACCATCCTGCTGCAGAATTTGACCTCTTATGGTTGGCGCCTTCTATCCTGCAGAGGTCTTGCACACCGGGCACTGATTTGACTATGGTGGCCATTTCGAGGCAGAATCAGACAAACTGTTCTGGTTGACACAGGGACTTCAGGTGACCAGGTCTCATGGAGCTCAGCTGCAGTGGAAAATGGGCTGGCCTTGGATTTTCGAGCAGTTGTCTTACAGGGTCTGTCTGACCTGGGCTTGTCAAAAACATTTCCAGTTTCTTCAAAACACTGAAGGTGTCCGTCACATCAGCAGTGGATCTGATCTTCAGCCTCTTGATAATCAACACTTTAGTCTCAGGGTCTCAGGCATGTTTGCAGAGGTCTAGTTGCAGTTGATGTGAAGTTCTAGTGAACTGGGGTTCTTTTTATACACATCTGAGACCTAATTGATCCATCATTAATCACAGGTGAAGCTCATATCAAAAGGCGACATGTCTTTTTTGCAAAAATTGATTCAATGGGCTGTGAATATTAGAATACTTTGACAATGTCGTTTTGCACTGAAACATTATTACAAAAGCTGTTGAGATTAAAATGATCCATTTCTCAAAAAAAATCTTGATTAGAACTATATTTCAGCAGCACTTCAGGTCAAGTCATACACAAGCGATAAGACTTTTGTCAGGGACTGTAAGCATGTGTTTCGAAAGGCTTAAAACAGCCAAGTAGGGAATATGTGCTAACATTTTTGCCCACAGTTCACACACTGTGGTACAAATAAGAAAATGTTAGTTACCCCATGGTTTAGGGATGTAGCATGTGAAACATGAGCACGGACTTAATCTTGGGTAATGTCTAAGCAGTCAGAAATATCTGCAATTTCAAATAACCTTTAACATTAAAATCTCTGCCATTTTATTGACATTATTTTTACTTTTTAAGATGATTGAACAGTTGAGAGTAGAGAGGTTTACTTAAAAAGACCCAACAATGGCAGCCTGGTTATCCTGAGAACTCAACCTACAATAATCCAACACCTTACCCAAACCTTTAATAAACTATTATATCTAGAAGTGCTATAGACCAGACAAGTCATTCGGGGTGAAATAATGGCTCACCTTCTTTTCTGCCTCATATTCAGCCCAGGCGGCTTTACGGTCCTCCTCACTCAAAGCCTCCTCCTCTTTGTGGTCCAGTAAAGAATCATGCTCATGGTAACCCACGATGTGATCTTTGTAGTTGTGGAGCAGCTCAGCCAGAACAGGATCCTAGAAGAAAGGAAAAAGGACAAGTAAGCACCTTGTGTCTTTTGGACATGAAGCTTTGGGCGAGATGGCCTCCCTGCGATTCCTGCTGTTTCGGCTCTGACCTACAAAATCCTGTACACAGTAATGGAGAACAAACAAACATGCATAGCCTCATTAGCAGCAAACAAAAACAGACTGACTTGAATGTTGGTTTATTTAATGTAATCAATCAAAAACTTTTAATCAAAGACAGAGAAACATCCTAATCCAATCACAAAATGCAACTCGCAATTAAGCAGCTGCAGGGCCAGCGGTCCAACAAACCTACATGGAAGATTTCCGGAAAGCAGATTTTCTTAACAATGCAGTTACAGAAAACAACAGACTTCAGTTAGAAAGATGGTTTACATTATTCTTTACCACTAATGTTTGTTTTTCTTTGTCTTGTATTACCCTATGTGGACCCTTCCTATTTAGCGATGTCACAACCATGTGGTCTAATGAATATTGCACTCGTGCAACTTAATAATAGATTAAAAAAAAGAAAATTGATAACACATGAAATAGACCAGGCAACCGAGTTGAACAAGCTATTTTACTGAAGGGGTAATAGGCAGAGAGAGAGAGAACAGATCAAGGTCTATTTATGGAAAAATAAAACCTAAAGATATCTGCACTCAGACAGGTAAAAATAACACTGCCATGTTTTCTGAATTACGCCACAGCAAAGTAATGGACTGCAGAGCTACAGATCCCAATACATCAAGTGGTCTGGCTAAGTGGACTTGATGGCTGAAAAATAAAAACATGTGGCAAAAGCAAGTACAATCAGCGAAGGCCCAGGCCATCCACTCCACAGCCAGAAATCATGGCTACGCATTCAGCTAAGCCCGAGTTACTAATTAAAACATGGCAGAAGCCATCCTCCTCCACTGCGCTATCGAAGAAACATCTCCCAGGTTCTGACAAAAACAATCCCGAGGTGTGTTTGTGTTACTCTCCATTCACAGTAAAGGAAGATTTTTCTTGTGAGAAATAGGGGGAGGTTTTTTTGATGATTAAGCTGTTGCTTACATCTCCTCTGAACAGATTTCAAACATTGCTTGCTCTGCGTTGTTGCCCAGAGGCAGTGCAAGAGCTGAAGCCCAGGCTTAACCGAACACTTCATTGCGGAGCCAGTAAATGGGTCACGAAGCTGTGGGGGTCAAATGACAGTGGTGCTGTCTTGGGGGAGAGCTCACAATGCTGGGAATCGTGATTAATTTCCAAGCTGGAGCTTTCTGGGTGGTCCAGGACGTCTCCTCAACCTGCAGAACATGTGCATCTCGAGCCGAGCTACTAATGACCATAAATGCGCTGCCTGTACCATAGGCTATTCCTTTGTATAAAGACGGCTTAAGCGAATGCTATCGTTTTACCTTCAAACAAGTGGGGTAGGCAAAAGCCTGAAGGGAAAGCAACCTAATTTTGTGGGCAAGAAGAGGTCCCCACATGAACAAAAAGGGGGTAGGAAATTATTTTAAGGCTTTTTACCAGGGTACAACTAGAAGTCAAAGATGATCACAGGTGAACAGCAAGGTTCTTTACATCAACGCAAAATGCCTTGGTGCCTCGGCTTCCTTCACTGGTTCTAGATGGTAAAAGACATTTATGGCAACCTGTTCGAGTCAGGCCATGCTTATGATAGGTCATGGACAAATGGACGTAATTACTAAGTGATCTGTCTGCTCTATGAAGGTTCATTTATGCATTGATCAGGTTCAAAGACAAGGTGAACCATCAGTTCTTTTCTCACTGATTAAAAGCTTCAGAAAATGGCTGCGCTTTGGGTAACACCACTTGAAATCCCAACAGACCAAAATAAGCATGTTCTCACAAGCTTTATTACCTTAATTGCATTGGTAGAAACTACCATGTATTTTCATAGTAAATAGCCTGACCAAAGGCAAAGCAACAAATTTTCAAGTTAAATAAATCAAATATAGGCTACCAGACTTCTACCTGTCCTTTCTTCTAATTTACTGTATAAACATGTACTAAAATTATGGTGTTTTAATAGAGAAAATTGCCAGTGTTTTAGCAAAAAAACCCAGAGTGTAATTATGATAGTATGCATGTATGTCCTACGGCTGCTCTCGTTAGGGGTTGCCACAGCGGATCACTGTGATCCGCATATTCGATTTGGCACTGGAGTTTTACACTGGATTCCCATCCTAACGCAACCGTCCCATTTATTCGGGCTTGTGACCGGCACTAAGGCTGCACTAACTTGTGCAACCCTAATTAATGGCTGGGATTATGACTAATGTACACGTGTGTGGGCAGTGGGAGGAAACCCACGCAAGCGTGGGGAGAACATGCAAACCGCGCACTGAAGGATCCTCGACCCGGGAATAGAACCCGGAACCTTGTTGTGAGGCGACCGTGCTATCCACTACAATGCCAAAGTAATTACGATGCTAAAGTAGATAAAAGAAAGAACATGGTGTGGACATTGTGTACTCGGTGTATATTGTAGATGAATTTTGAAAAAGTACAAGGACAAACTGCAGCTGAAATTCCACCAATATGGTCACGTCTAAATTTACAATCCATGCTGACAGTGGTGTACGACGAATATTTACAGCAGATACAAACAAATACCCATGGTGGCATTACACTTCTAGTCCTAACTCATTCTTTATTGGAAGGAGGTTGATATCCTTTTAAGGAGTATTAAAGCAAAAAAAGACCCTGGATGGTTCTTGTAAAAGGTACATGATGAGCAGCATCTGCAGCACCGACTGAACAATCTTTTGTCTTCTATTAAAGAATTTGTACTGAAATCCCAAATTGATCCTGATAGTGTTTTAGAAGAAACTCAGTTTTAAAGTTGAAAGTACATAAACTATATCTCAAGTACACGACTCAAAGATGCTTTTAGTTATTTCCTGACTTTTTTTTTAATCTATCAAATGATTTGCACATGTTACCGGGCTCTCACTATCCTTTCTAACACTCCAGATTTTTAAACAACAAATGATGTTTGTAGTATCTAGAGGACGTAATTTACACGTCTCGCAGACACCTCATCCAGAGAGTTGTTGCTTATTTATCCAGTGAGCGAACGAGTGTTAAGGACCAGGTTCAAGGGCCCAAAAGCAACAGCGTGGTGGGGCTGAATATTTAAATCAGCAGTTCAATACCTTAAGTACCAAACTCCTACTTTCAATCACACACATTCACACCATCTGCTTTTAAACATTTATTGAAAGAAAACATTTGAAATATATCTAAACCAACGGCGCCTTTAAGAGTCATGTTGTTGTGCATTAGACTAAAGATTGCCGTCATGTTTTCAGACCAAACACCCTTCCATTAGTGCAAATACAACATGATCACCTGTTCGCATCAAAACACAGTATAACCTGTGCTCTGTATTGGCTTAAGTACATACTACATGACAAAAGTGTCTGACATGCACCAATGTCAGAGAAGGAAAAATTTTGGGAGGGGTAATAAACTTGTAAACTAAATTTAGATCAGTAACTGATTGTATATTCAGATTCTTTATGCAACAAATAATGTGTAGTGGTCTGGTTTCTTTAAAGTTGTTTAACCTTCACTTCATTTTGGCCACCTCCACTATCAAATCATGATTGCACAGTTCCTCAATGGATTTATTGTTGTATTTATTACTGGTACGTCTATAATGGAGCTACCCAGAGAATAAATTGTCCTGTAAGAAGAAGTCAACCATCACAACAACATGGCTGTAGCCCAGACGGTATACTATAGGGTAAACAGAGACAGCATAAGGATAGAGCATGTTATTCCAAAAAGACTACCCAAGTGTATACAGTCATAAATATCATTCCCAACATAGAAAGTTTTGGTAGCCTAAAAGATAACATATGCAACATAGTCGTATAATGATTTTGTCTGAAATCCTGGGTTAATGAACTTTTTAATTTATATTTAACCCAAATTGGTTAACAGTTTGATAAATGTTAATGAATTGCTGTGCAGGCTAAAGAGCTTTTGAAAGGGCTCTACTGTCTGCTTTCAGTTCAAATAAAACTGATTAAATATCAGCAGACAACATGCTTAACCTGCTGGTGCAAAAAAACCCCACAGCAAGCAGAGACACTGGTGGCCGAGGGTTTTTTTCCCCTCCCCTTTGGTGGAATGTAAGGGTTTTAGATATTTGTAATACCTGACCTTAGCCAGTCAAAACAGCTGCACACAAATTATACACAAAACCTATTGCCCCATTATAAACAGTCTCCTACAAGCCGAGCATTTCACGTTAGACATGACGCCTGACGTCGCCTTCCAATCACAGCAGACCCCGCTGTCATCAGTGCCACTCTGGATGTTGCCATAGGCAAGCATGAAGAGAAACTATTAAGCACCGTGGGTTACACTTTGTATGTGTTTAAGTGCTAGTAAAAACAAAAATGCAAAGACGTCAGCATGGTGCATCTTGGGTAAGAAACATCTGGGGAGGCTTATTAAGTTGGGTTCCTGCAGCTAATTATCCCTAGTCAAAATCTGGTTCTTTGCTTGGTGAGGCCCAGTCAGCGGGGAACTTAGAACAGTAGCAAATTACTATGTTCCCACCAATGAACCGCCAGGAAGACAGGCCAGGCCCCACCTTACACTGTCAGCTGGCTCAGCCCTAAAGCCCAGGTACATAAAAGAGATGCCGTAGAGCCTGAGGCTGCTCCAGACCCCAAGCTGGGTGGCTCTCGTGTCTGGGCCATGGTGCGCTTCTTTGTCATTATGGTGGAAGTCTGCAAGTTTCCTTTGTCTCCAATTAGTTTCCCTGAATAGTGCAAGGGCATTCTGAAAGGGGTGGTTTGAATAATGACCATTCATCAGGAAAAAAATGAAGAAGAAGGGGGAAGCAAAGTTTACGGTGCTCCTTTGAAAACTTCAGAGACAAAGCGATGAATCAGCTTTAAACAGATGGCACGCTTGTTTGGGTGAGGGGAAGGGAGGTCAGAGCTGCTGCAGGCCACATTCAGAGGTAGGAGGGCTGACTGAGCAGGATGTGTGCACTCCATGTATGACAAGTGGGTGAGATTTCCCAGAAATACCTAAGGGCAACGAGGTGGGTTATGGATGCCATTGATTAATCATACACAGGGGGAGGAATATCACACACACCAAGCAATTGTATGTGTCAATCAATCTACACATCTAATTAAACAGTGTGAAACAATGAATAAACAGAGTGACCAAAGGGCTGCCACAGAGAGTCACGGGTCGACCGGTTTATAAACATTGCCACTGTTTTATAAACTCTGTTACGGTAGAATGGAGTGAAGCCTTAAAAAAGAGGTAATTGACTCATCTTCATATTACTGCAGTCAGCAGATTCCTTCCATAACAGCTGAGAAGCTGCGTTCTGGTACACGTTCAATCAAAAAGGTAATGAATTAAAATAAAACAAGCAATGAAACAAAAGGAAGTGGTGGCTGGAGTTCGAATCCCATCTCCACCAAGCAACTACTATGGGTCCTTGAGCAAGGTCCTTAACCCACAATTGCTCAGTTGTAAAAGAGAGGTCAAATGTAAGGCGCTCTGGATAAGGGTGTCTACCAAATGCAATTTCAAATAACTACGAATGTATTGTAGGCTATAAGAAAAAAAAAAAAGCTGCAAGTGTTGAATTAATGGCAAATTAATAAACGAGTGCCTGAATAGTCAGGAATGAAACCCCAGCTCTTCTGACAGTTGTATCGTGACCATGTTTAGTGTCTGAGCATCAAGTTTTACTATTCAAGCTTGAATTTAATGTTGAGATTTTCATTAGGAGTGACTAGGATCGAAAGGACAGGGGACAGAGGATTATAGGATGTAGGATGTTTTGGAGACAATGTGAGGGAAGCTAGGTTGAGATGGCTTGGACATGTGCAGAGGAGGGACATGCAGTATATTGGTAGGAGAATGCTGAG
>JAOTRA010000037.1:1054368-1070128 GCA_026260255.1 Pseudolaguvia tuberculata | reverse complement strand
GAGGCAGATGTAGAGGACAGGGTAGTGTGGAGAAGAGCGATCCGCTGTGGCGACCCCTAACGGGAACAGCCGAAAGGAGAAGAGGACCATTCTTAAATCTTGAAGTATTTGCAAGCAGAAATGTTTTTTTCATTCCATTGCTTTCTTAAATAAACAAAAAGGAAGACCTTGTTGTCTGAAAAGGTCAAAGAACAAAGCAGGAAAGAACTGGAAATGTTAACTTCAGCATAATTGTTTAGTGCACTTGTGTCAGTGGGGCGGCTATTTTAATACTCCGATAAACTGTCTGTGGTAAATAACAGAAAACAGACCACTATCTGCGCAGCTGTGTGCATTTGGACACATTTCGATGGATTTGAAGTGGATTCCTTTGTCTTCAATTAGTCTTTGCCGGCATCGGTTCTGCAATAGAAACGCTTTCTGGTAAAAAGACGTAAACAGAGGCATCTCTCTCTGCAGCTGCTTGTGGTTGTGTACGGCTGGACGCACTACCTAAGCCCAATGGATTCTTGTAAACGCTGCAGGGGCTCTTTACTGTGACAGCACACCTGTGCCAAAGTGCTAGCGAAAAAAAAAAAAAAAAAAAAAAAAAGGAACAGAAAGGAAAAACCATCGGGAAAAAACGAAAACTTAAAAAAAAAAAAAAAAAAAAAAAAAAAAAAAACTCACTCCTCCCATTTACCACTTCTTGAAGCACAATAAACGCTTTGGAGCCGTGCCACATGAGTAAACAGAGTTTATCGCCCCTTGTAAAGTTCAAAGGCAGCATGTACCCACAAAACAGGTTTTGGAGTATTAAACTTGTGTGACTTGATAATAAGAAAAAGATACATGTTGAAATGATTGCAGGTGCTGGTTCTACAGCACACAGAGTACTTTATTTATTTGACAGGGTGCATGAGAATAGGCGAAAAGGTGACCTCTTACCTTGGGTAACATGGGTGTGGATCTCTTGCTTTTCTTTTCTGATGGGTCATCCAGCTGATCGGGCTCAAACGTGTAAAGTTCAGTCAATTCATTCATGGTAAAGTGGCGCTCAATCTGCTGCTGGTCCACCACGCGGAAGGACAATGACTGTTTGGTCACTTGCCTGTCGTAAATCTTTTCCTCCATGGTGCCCTATTGAGAAAACAGACCAATGGCATTAAGGCATGATTGCACATCAAGACAACTTTTTTAGGCTTCACTAGGACAGTTTGTCGTCCTGCCAGAACATGTATTTATCAACTAATGCCTGAAGGTCAACACCTTTAGGTTGATCAAGCTGCTCAGAGACATAAGTACCCTTACAGACAGCTATAACCGGATAGTGCCACTGTGATTAACAGGGAGAAGAGTGTACATATAAACTATGTGTATATATACAGCTGTGTTGCGCTGTCTTGGCTCCCAGGATAAGTTTAGGATAATGATTTCCAAATGCTTTGTTGTTGTGCCGCTCAGGAGCCACATTATTTTTTAATGTCAGTCATATTGAACCGTTGGGAGTCCAAGAATGTGCCTGTGTACACTTTGCACTCAATCAAGAGTATAAAAAAAAGAAGCCTGGTCGGGAATCATTCCTTACCTGAGCCAAAAACCTGTAGACGTATACGGTTTTCAGCTGGCCAAAGCGGTACACCCTGAAAATACTCTGAATATCATAAGACGGGTTCCACGAGGCATCAAAGATAATGACCCGGTTTGCTGCCACTAGGTTGATCCCTAGAGAGCCGGCTCTTGTAGAGATTAGGAAAAGACGACCCCTGGAAAGAAAAAGAAAAAAACAACAACAAGTGCTTAGAGATGAATAGAGAAATTCGGAAATCAGGAATGTATTTTCAGGACTATATTAGTGTTAAAATCTTTTACATCATGAAATGTATGATAAACTCTAAAAGGTTCTTATTGGGTAGGAAATAATTGTTTATTATTTATACTGAGAATTAAATCAAATTATACCAAAACATGTTTGAAGCTATATAAATATGGTTCAATAGGAAATGGAACCTTTTCAAATACACAATTGAGAACTAATGAAGAAACTTCTTTTACCCACACAATGAAAATGCTGGTTTCTTTTAAAAGGTGGAAGTGAATATGAAAATAAAGCTAAACAGAATAAATGTGCAAAAGGCCTGTTCAATAAGGGTTACAGCCATCAGGTATGTACATATGTACGGTGTGCAGATAAATTTCAAAAAGACGATCTTCAACTTGGGGGGAGGGAGGGTTACAAAGATGTTTACCGAACGTTGTTGGTGTCGTTGAAGTCTTCAGCCCATTTCTTCCTAGTCAAGGCATTAGTAGAACCGTCAAGGCGGTAGTAGTCAATGTTTTTGAACCATTTGCCCTCACCTTTCACAGAAAACAACATTATTACATCCAGTTAGCACCGACTCACGTTACACAAGTGCCTAAACAAAATAAGCAGTACAAGGCATGGGCCGCTTGCGTTGTTACGATTTCTCACAGAGAACAAACAAGCTCATCCAGTCATAACAAATCCAGTGTGTTGGAAGCAGCATGATCGTTCCTGATGAGCCAGCTGCGCTCATGTAGAGCTTAGGCAAAAGAATGCTCACAGATAGGTGGCTGAGTGGAGGGTACTCAAGTTTGGCATTTAATATTACTGCCTCCCTCCTGTGTGTGTTCATAACTTAACATTACAGTATGTTTTCAATTACTTCTCTGTGATCTTTTCATTACAAATTGCAAAGCCTTAAGCAAGCATCTTTTGGAGAAGGGGGGGGGGGGGTAAAACAGTCAAGGTCTAATCATTTTCAAAATCAAAAGCAAAAACAGCTGCCGTAGTTTAATTAGGAAAATGACCTTATGCCAGAGGCTTTGGTTCCAAGTGTTTAGGATGTGTGTGAAATTGAGACCTTTTAACTTAGATCCGTGTCAGATGTGCACTAGAAGTGAAAGATGGGCTCCTAAAATTGACCACCAACCCTAACTTTTGTCATTAAACATACAAAGGTAGGTTATGTCTGACCAGTGCTTTGGCCAAGAATGAACATTTCACTTGATATACATCAAGACCCCCTAAAACTAACAATATATTGAAATTCAACCAATCAGTGCAATGCATGTTGACGCACCCATAACATCTCTGAGACAACAATTATGTCAGAGTCAAAGATGGTGGCACATCAGTAGTACGCAGCGGCTGTTCCTGGTCCAAAATGCTGCAATTCTTTTGTCAAAGCACGTGGACACCAAACTAAGGTGTTGCATATTTATATGGACAGACACTAATCAAGCTGGAAAATTATGCAGCTAACCGCTACCATCAACACTGAACGGTGTGTAAGAACTTTGTGCTTGGTTTCTTTTTCTATTAGTTGGTGTCCCATGTCTGTATTGTTGTCTCTGTATGTCCTGCATTTGTCATGTGTGTGTCTGCACTTATTTTGTCTTGTATGTAGCACCATAGACCATGTTATTTCAGTTCACTGTACATACACATATACACACACACACACACACCCACCCTACCTTTGTAAGGAGAGGGTTTACCCTCCTCTTTGGCTCGGCCTGCTAACTCCAGGAAATCCTCAATGAGGTCCAGTGAAATGAGCGACTGACTGAACACCAACCTGAGAAGAGGGTATGTTTGGTTAATCATGTGACAAGTTAAAAATATGGGATCATGTTAAATAATTTGCAGTGAAAATGTATTAAAACTGAACGTTTATATTAAAATAGTTGATTGAAACCAGAGTACCAGAAGAAATCCCACAGCAGGCATGGGGAGAACATGCAGAGTGTGAGGCAACAGTGCTAACCACTAAGCCACCGTGCAATCTTAAAGGGATTGGATCTATACTCATCATTGAGGTCACACGTGGAAAGGAGTGTTAACTTACACTTTATCTTCCACGTCTTCTGCCATGCGCAGAATTTCAAACAGTAGAACCATTTTTCCAGAGTGTTCCAGAATCTCAGAGTCTGCTTCAGTCACAAACTCTTTGTACCAATCAGGAGACGGGCTGCCAGGAGTTGAGCTGCTGGCACGAACTTGAGAAACACACAAGTGTCAAACAACTTAAAAACATTAATTCTTATCATAAAATGGTAATAATGTTTACAAAAAAAATCTATTCTGGAAGTATTAAATAAGTTTTAAAGACTAAGAAAGAAATTTTTCATTAGAGAACAGGTGATAAAATCATATGATCTGCTTAATTATGGATAGCCATTTGATCACATTTCTGTATTTAATAACAAACTGATCAGCTATCGATTAGTCGTGCCCATCGCTAATCTAACTGTAAACAAAGACTAGCAATTCAAGACACACACACCTTTTTTCCCCTTTAGATTAGCTGGAGAAAAATCCAGCCCAAAAAAAGCAAGCTAAAACTCCTCATTTTAAAAGCTCACTTACCTTCTTCTACAGGCTCTGCTCTGTTCCGTCCCTCTGGGTTTCCTCCTCGAGAGCTTGTGTTCCACTCCTTGATCACTTCCACGTCGTCACTGTCGGATTTGTCAGAGCTTTCGCCTTTGCCTTTCCCTCGTTTCTTCTTCCTGCACGTGGTTTGTGGAAATTACATGTTTCAGCAAAGGGAGATCCAAAAGAATAAAGTGTATGAGGTGAGACGGGAATTTTGACCTTTTTGCTTTCTCGTCTTCAGAGGTCAGACTCATGGAGGACTCCTCGGTTTCAGATGCAATGAAATCATCCATGCTGTCCTCATCGAAGTAACCCTGCAACAAGCAAAATCACATCTTGGATTTGATGCTGTTTATAGAGAACAGAATTAGGTCACATAGCATACTTAAAGCATGAGAAAACAGTAGGAATCTACTTTTCCTACTTCTCATGTTTTAAGACAAGGAAACTAAATTTCAGCAATGGATTTTCAATTTTGATGTTACTGTGCTTTATTTACAGAGACAACACAAACAAAAAACGAGATGCTCCTATATTTTACTGCTCAAGGTTATCGCACAGAAGGAGAGCAAACAATAACAAGATGGCGGCCTCTATATGCAACCATCAGTCCCGTTTTATATATATATATACTTTTCTTTGTTTTCTGATATTGTATACCAACCCACAAACAAATGGATTCACAATGTTTATTTTAGAAAGATTCAAATCAGACTTAATTTATTGCTCAGGTTTAAACATGCTCTAACTGGGTCACACAAGTTTACTATTTCAGAATGACTTAAATGGTTATTGTATTGATGGATTTTGAAATGGCACATTTAGCCAAAATCCATTTAAATCCAACTGAGATTAGCAGTTGCGCTTAAGGGACTCGCACAGGGGCCCAGCAGCAGTGGAAGATTGGTGGTGCTGGAAATTACACCCGCAACCTTCTGACTCGTACTCCGACACAATCACCTGGCTATCGCTTCCTCCACTTTAACCAATGCCAGATTTGCCCTGATTACAGCCACGTTTTACAATCAGCATCACTAGTCTACACATTTCTGTGGTAGGCAATGTTGATGTTTTGTCTGAGAAAAACAAAAAGTGTGGGAAAACAGCAGACATGCAATAATGATTAAGAAGTGAATCCCCTTTAAGTAAGCTAAATTAAAAGTAGTGTTTAAGCGAATAGAGCCTGTATAATGTCAACGCGCACAACCATCACAACTGTACAGGAAAGGTGGAAAAGAGTGGGGGGTTAGGCTGCGAATGCCGAAGCTTTGAACCAATTGGGTGCGGTCGCAATGTTTGTTTAGCCTTCACGGTCTCCCGGTAACAGGAAAGCATGTGTTTTCGTGCATGTTTGGTTCAACGATAAGTTACAAGTTGGCTAATGTCATTAGCCTGCGATATTCAGTCATTCATTTAGGGTGTGCGCATCGATTTCTCAGAAAAATCTTGACAATTGTGCTCGCCAATGTACGAGAGACGCCCTACCTATTATGTATACATTCGAATTTTAAGAGCTTTGGATGGTGTTAAAAGCTACAGCAAATCTTATTTTGAAAGAAAGGTTTATAAATGGGCTACATATCGACTTAGAAATTATATTAAAATGGATAATATGGCTATAAAAATAACAAATGTCAATCTCTAAACAAATTAAAATATTTCTAATTTCAGCCAGTGACAGTGTTTGGATGTTCAGCAAGTGCAGCAAGGCAAACATAAAACTTGCCATCTGGTTACATCAGTTAGACGTACAAACGCTGTCTACGTACAGAAAGTGATGACTGTGAGGAAACTCCAGTGTTCCCCTGAGTTTGTTTTAGTGCGTATGAAGGGAAGGGAAGACAGGCCTGTGTCTTGCCAGTCGTGTGCCTTTGTTCATTTACCTTGTTTTCCTTACTGATATAGTCCAGCTGCAGACACCATGGATGGGTCCAAATTCTGCTGAGCATCTGGAAATCCTGGAAAAGTTTTGTGCCTGCACGGCCTCTTCCTCCTTCCAAGGCAGAACCGACACCTGCTCGGAAAAAGAAAGTAAATGAATAAATCTATAACTAACAAATGTTTGCATAAATGTCACAGCTAGTGTTCATGATAGCAGCATGAGAAAATTATATATATTGAAGTGTTTGAAAAATTCATTATGTATAAAACTGAACTGGGACAATTTAATGCAACTTCTGTCTTCACAGTATTATTTCAACATCAACACAATGTATTTATCTGCAATAGTGGTATGTGTGATATCTAGTGAAGAAGCAGTGGGGGGGGGAGCAATAAACATTAAAGAAAACGCTTAATATTGCTTTAGCTAATATTATCCATGATCCACTGATTGACCAAAAAAATGGACAGTTATACAGCTCAATGAATAATTGAAAACAATCCAAAAGATTTGAACCATCTATCTATCTATCTATCTCCCTCATCCATCAGTCAATTCCTACATCTCTATATCCATCCATCCCTCAGTCATTCCCTACACCCATGTATCCATCCACCCAGGAGACAGAGCAGGAGAGAGAATTAATAATAATAATTAAAAAAAACCAAAACTGGTGTCCACAGTGGAATATAACAGCATAAACGATTGCAACAACTGGAACGTGTGTGTGAGAGTTCGGTTAAAACTAATGGTGTGATGGATTTTGGCTAAATTTGCCATTTCAAAATACATCAATACAATAACCATTTAAGTCATTCAGAAAGAAATAGTAAACTTTGTTTCTTGTTTTACTGACAAAAGAATGTGTGACCCAGTTAGAGCAGGTTTAAACCTGAGCAATAAATTAAGTCTGATTTGAACCTGGAGCCCAGGTCTCCTTGGAAAGAAAATGCAAAGCATAAAGTAAACTATGTCCAGAAATTCAGTGCCACAGTGTCAAGCTGATGTAACAAAACACCTGCTGGAAAAGTCAGACTCCAAACTAAGGTAAGAAAAAAAAAAAAATACCATATGGGAGTTGGGAAAAGGCAGAAGCAAAGCAGCTGCAGATCTACTTTATAAGGAGCACAATTCAAGAGAGCACATTACTTTATCCAACATTGTGCTGGGAGATTAGCTATGCAAGTCATCCTTTATTTTGTGAATTATTTAGTCTTTCGGAAATGACAGACCAAAGATGACACAAATAAGTGATTGGTGTCGCTTAGTCAGACCATGGATGAGTGTCTGCCAAATGTCTCTCCATGTATTAAAATACAAACCGTTTTCTCCTCCATCTTTCTTCCCTCTCTTTCTCTCGAGGCACAATATTCGGTTTATAGTCAGGCGTCACCTCAGGACTCTACACACTTTACACACATACAGTCACTGCACAATTTCCTTTGTCTGTTCATAACCCAAATACGGATGGGTTCCCTGTTCAGTCCAGTTCCTCTAAAGGTTTCTACCTATTCCCACTCTAGGGAGTTTTTTCCTTGCCACCCCAGCTTGCTTGGGCAAGCTGTTATTGAATTATTTCAAGATGTTTTGAGACAATAACCATTGTGAATACCCATAAATAAATAAAACTAAATTGAAACTAGCTCATGGATTGGCTTCTTGGTTAAGAGAATGGGTTTAATTCCCATCACCAATGTCTGACATTAGTCATAGGTCAACAGCAGCACAGCTCTTACCTGTAAAGTGCTCCAGATAGTATCGGTACAGCTTGCACTGCATAGGACTCATCCGCACTGCCAGCACATACTCATGTTTCGGTGGCAGGAATTTAGTAAGTGCAGTGTAGTCTCTTCTCTGAAACAAACGACAAAACAAAATACAGAGAACATTAAAAAAAAAAAAGAAAAAAAAAGGGAGGCTACAAAATCTGGACCAACCAGGAAAATTACTGTACATGGGCTGACAGAAATCACATGATGCCTTAAAATATAGTGCTTAAAATTCTTGCTCAGGGGTCCAACAGTGGTCACTCGATCTTACAATTAGTTCAAGTCCAACAACTTAACTAATGCACTAGCACCTCTTCCCAATCATAATACATAGAACATAAAAGTAGTATTGTCAAGTAATTTTGGGAATAGCATTGCCTGCATTAATGCAGCTAAATAAAAACAAGTTATAAGTACTTTATTATATTAGTTTTTAGCTTAGTGAATGCTTCTGGGTACCTTTATTATGGGGCTGATTAGCACTCAGAGGGTGAGAGGTAGGAGTACACCCTGAACAGTTTGCCAGTCCATAGCAGGGCCACACAGACAAACAACCAGTCACACCCAAATGCAATTTAGAATCACCACACAGCCTAAATATACATGTTTTTGAATGGTGGGAGGAAACCGGACTATTCCTACACAAGCACAGGGACAACAACATGTAAGCGCCGCACAGAAAGATCCCCGGTCCAGGAATTGAATCTGGGACCTTCTTGTTGTGAGGCTACCGTGCTAGCCACTATGCCACTAGAAATTGGGATGCATGATAAAAAACAACTTTTCACTGATAATTAAGTCCTTCCCATCGCTGATACACTGATAAAACAATTTAGTAGCTCTGGTCAAACTATAATAAGTATAAAATAATTTGAAGAAAGTTTTGTTGTATGTCAAAGGAATTCTGATTCACAGCAGCACAAATATTAACAATACCATTGCATTCATTTGTGCTCTGACCCAATCAAACATTGATCACCCACATAACACACTATTTGATTAGCATCCTTAACTAAAGACATTCAAATAAAAGTAGGAATCCAGCGTGTACCAGTAGGTTATTCAAACTATAAATATTGCAGTAGAATAAGAGTGAAGGGGAAAAGAAAAAAGCAGACTTACTTGAACACATCCCGCCAGCATTTCATAGAGAATGTGCGCTCGCTTTTTCATTACCCGCACGTCGACCATCGTTGAATCAGCGCACTGCCCATTTTGGATTGGGTTAATGAAACGGTTCCTGAACTCCTTCACTGAACCCAGCAAGTTTTCTTTGATGAAGTTTACCATGCAGTGATCTGAGAGAAAGACAAAAGCAAAACGAGAACAGAAAATACTGTTAATCCAGTATTTAATCCCAGGGACGAGTTTGGAATTAATCAAGTACATTTCAAAGGGTGACCCCTTTAGTTGATAAATGTAATTGTTGATTAATTGCCAAACTTCTTTTTGTTAATCCAATGCTTTTATTTTTACATCCTAAACAGAAAAGTCACTTACACTCAATCAGGTTATTTTGAAGCGGTGTTCCAGTCAGAATTACTCTTCGCCGAGTTTTGATGGAGTTCATGGCTTTGGACACGGCTGAGGCTTCGTTCTTAAGCACGTGGCCCTCGTCGCAAATAACAAAGTCTGGACCTGCGATCGGATATATAAAAAAAATAAATAAATAGGAGCATGAACAAGAGTCGCCGACTTACAATTCATCTAATACATGATGGCTGAGTAAATAAATATTCTTCATTTATTTATCGTTAAATTGAGGCATCATGCCCGTGGCTACTTTGGAGACGCATCCAAACTCCTCTACGATATAAATGTTCACGTCAGTGTTATTGTACCGTTCTGGTGATTGCCATTACTTCACCTGGGTTAACGAGGGTCTTTTGGAATGTCTCTTTCAGTTTTTTGCTCTTGATGTTCCGGCCTTGCGTGAGGTTGCGGTACATTTCATAACCGATGATCATGATGCCACCGTCTTCCTGCCAGCGTTGAAGAGCATATGCTCGCTCTTGAGGCCTCTTCACCGTAGCCAACTCAGTCACCTAATGCACAAACACACAGTGCGCCTTCAGTTCTTTAGCTCTCATTCTGCTCATTGTCATTAGTAATTAAAATTAATTAAATTAGCAACAGTTGCTAGTTTGTACGAATACAAATGTTTTTGCTGTCCATTTTGATTTCATATAACCTCATACACCTGCATAAGCACAGTTTAACCAGTGTGGCACTGTAGCGCAGGACTAAATTAAGAAACCAAAAGTAAATAAAATATTAAAAAAAAAAAAAAAAAAAAAAAAGAACACTTCCATTTCTATACAAATTTAAATAATAGTAAAAGTAATGTTAGTCTAATTTATCAGAAAAAGCAAAGCTTAATATTTTAACTAAATGCCCAAGAAACGAGGTGTATGAAAAAGATCTGTGACTGATTCACTACCAGATCTGTACCTCTAAGCTTTCTTCATCTTTCAAGCCCTCCTGCCACTTTTCAAACTCATTCAGCCAGTTGAGAACAGTGTTGAGAGGACACACCACCAGAGCAGTGGAGAAATCGAGTTTCTCACAAAGAAGCACAGTGTGGAGAAACGTCACCACCTGCAGGAGAACATAGGAACAACTGATGAAACTCAACCAACCAATCACTAAAATCTTATACCACAGCCCTCAGTTTATAACATGATAAGACTGTCTCATAAGTACATCCTGAAATAACACTCGCATAAATGGAATTGCCAAGTTCACACCGTACAATTTGGATTAAACCTTTTCAGTCATCACCAATGCGATTAAGCCCCAATTCCTCAGCTGCATCATGAAAAAACAATGCAAGTTGCTCTGTGAATAAGGATGTCTATCAAATGCCATAAATAATCATTTCAACAGTAGACATTGTGGCTTGGCAGGGGCTGGAAATGTTTTCCGCTTTTTGGTAGCCCAAACGCAATAGTCCCAAGATGTCAGGCTGGCCCAGGGATGGTCGATCTTAGCCCTAGAGGACCAATGTCCTGCAGAGTTTAGAATAAACCCTAATCAAAAATTCTAATTTTTTACCTTGCTAGATATTCTTCAAACTTGCAGGCAAATTGGAGCTAAACTGCAAGACTCTCTAGGACCAAACGTTGACAAACCCAATTATTAATTATGTCACAAAAAACTAAAACAGTGTCTTTAAAATCATTCAAGCTGCATGATTGACACTTGCATGAAAGAGCAGCAAATTGTGGTGTGAACTTGGCATAAGATGTGAAGTCCATATTATTTTTACCTGAAGTGTTTTACCCAGACCCATACAGTGAGCGAGGATACAGCCAGAGCCAGCAGAGTTCTTGGTCTTTTTAACCGACTCACAACAGCAATCCCAAATGAACTGCACACCTGCGACCACAAAAAAAAAAAAAGTGATTCAATCATTACAATACTTTTACTTTCCAAAATAAAATAAACATTCTAACGTCAATGATTATTCATGTTAAAACACCTTTATACACATTTTACAAAGTACATGAACAAATCTACAGCATTTAGCAGGCGCTCTTGTTTAGAGTGACCCACAAGTGTTTCGAGTGCCAATATTAAAACATTTGAATACTGATGCATCAGATCACATATCAACTAAAAACATATTTTGACTTACCGTCTACTTGATGTGGCTTCAGCTTGGTCACCATGTTTCTGTGGACCTGCACGAGTGGCTCTTTAGTCTCTTCATTCTCATCCAGAACCAGTTTGGTCGTAATTGGACAGGTGACCTGGGAGGACTCCTCCACCACGATTGTCTACGCTCACAATGAGGCAACCGAGTGCCAAGAAACAATCAGATTCCAAAAACACTGAAAAGCAGACGTCTACACAACATGTACATTTTTAACAGTTAGAGAAATCTAACTGAACTGCGATTACAGCAGATTGCTTCAGGAACGTAGATATCTATAAATCTTTGAAAGCTGAGCCACGAGTGTCTGTTAATTGTACCCACAGTCTGTTTGTTTACCTCACGCAGTTTTTCTCTCAGCTGCTCTTTTTCAGCTATTCGTCTGCGCCGCTCTTCTTCCTCTTTTAAAGCGTTCTGGGTCTCGGAGCGCAGCTTGTCATCTTTAAGAATCTTGCGGATCTTTTTGCGGCCCTTTGGCGTACCCTTATCGTCCCCATCTTCATCTTCCTCATCCTTATCCTCTTCCCCTTCCTCGGCACTCTGCGGTAGAGAAAGTGTCAGCTACAGACGAGCACAGCAAACAAAATATACAGCAAACAAAGCTCTAATCTCTTCTGTACACAGGGACGGTTATACCTTGTTGCTGGAAGAATCGTCTTGAACCTTAATTCGCCGTCGTTTTTTCTTCTTCTCTTTTTGGTAACTCCTCTCGCCATCTTTATCAGCTTTTTTCGAGGACCTGTAGGAGGACCATTTATCGGGTTTAGTATCAGAAGAAATGGTAATTGAATAGTGTAGAGGGCAGCTGGTGATGCTTTACAGAAATGGTAAAGAGTAATGGACCGCGATTGGACTATAATTGAACACCAGAAGCGCATTTGGAATATTAACTTTCTGGGAAACATTGTCTGGCCAAGAAACGGGTTCGCTCGGTGAAGCTAAAGTAATTAAATCTACAACGGCATCATTAAATCAACATTTCCTCTTGTACATACATGCAGTCAGTCGATTTTTTATTATATGAATTTTTTTTCTGCTATTGATCATCGATTAAATCTTAAGTCTTGAGCTCACCGTGTTTTCCGCTTGTTGCTCTTGTCATCATCATCCTCACTCACAAAGTCACTCAATGCCGACTCACTCCCTGAACCGGAGCCTGAACGCTTAAAGTCTGTATCAGAAGAGTCATCGCTGTTCACTGCTAACAGAGAGAAAAACAGAAACTTCAGCATGATGGAATCTTGTTTAACAGCATGCATACATTTCCATTTTTATACACTATAGCTTGATTTGCGTCTGAGTTTGGATCATTGCCGTGGGAATATCGGACCTTTCCGTCTCCCTCTTCTCTTAGTCTCTTTCTTGCTCTTGGCTGGTTTCTCTGGGTCTGACTCAGCCTCACTTAGGGTCAGTTTCTTGCGAAGCAGCTTGTGTCTCCGGCCAGTCTTTTTCACATCCACTTCTGAACCAGAGTCGGAATCTTCATCCTCCTCTTCTGTTAGGATAAAGAAGACATGAGTTCAGAAAAGCAGCGAGAAGAGCAGGAAGCCAAAGTGGAACAAAACGTGACCCCTGATTTGACTTTGGAAAATTAAAGAGCTTTTAGAATTTATCAATTTACATTAAAAGCTTGCAATTGACAAGCTAAAATTACATTAAAATCTAAGCAGTTTTGGCTGTTTTCAGGTTTTCCCCTAAATTTCCATACAATATTCTATACTTCTATAAAATTATCTACAAACTAAACTTGCTCTTACAGCTTACTCTTTATTAGGATCCTTACCTTCACCATCAGAGCTGGCATCGTCCTTTGCCTTTGTTGATGATGTTTCCTCTTTGTTTGTTTTGCTGTCATCATCTTCTGAAGAGCTGTCATCCCCCGATGAGTAATTAGCTTTAATCTGCGCTAACAGCATCTTCTTGGCAATTCTTAAAGAAAAAAAGGCAATGAAAATTTTATACCAAAGATTGTAATATTTATTTAAAATTGGTAGCCTGTTTAAGAACATGAACAGATTATTCTAATTGACAGATTAATGCTCTATTCTATTTCTGTTAAAGAGTCCCATTAGACATTTCATAGCAGATGACAGGGCGCCAATGAAATAGAGACTGGCCAGAACATTTGAGCAAAGCATAGCAGTGTAGTGCCAATTTTTGACTCTGAAGAAACCCAAACCAAAAAAAGAAAGCATGATGATGTGATGCTAGTCACAAGCTAGTCAAATGAACGAAAGACAAGTTTTCAATAAATTTTAATACCTTAAAATTAATGATTTCATTCAATGTGGCAAAGAGAAATTATATACACACCTATTCTCAGGATCATCATCATCGTCAAGCATCTGAGAGGCTTCCGGCTTCACTTGAGCTTCATCTCCTGTGAAAGGGAAATAAGTCATAAATGTCAGCAAACAAGATTCTTTTCAAACCATACATATATATATATACACATTATATGTATATATATATACACAAAAAAACTGTAACTAGGCATGCTGTGAATTTTAGTCTGAATGCATTTTATTTTAAGAATATAATATATATAAAAAGTTCCCTTTTTATACACTAACCAGGAAAATAAGTGGATCATTTTCTGACCTGATGACTGTTGGAAAGCATCCATGTTGGACAAGGTAGACTCAAGGATAGGTTTTATCTTCTGTTGATCACCGCTATCCTCTCCAGAATCTGCTTCGTGCTCCTCATCTTCATCATTGGATGAGGAGGAATCTTTGGTGGCCTTTTCTTTGCCTTTTTGTGACCTCCTTTTCCTTTCGAATGACCTTTTTGGACCCTTTTTTCCCTCCTTCTTGCTCTCCTCGTCCTCCTCCTCTTTCTTCTTCTTCTTCTTCGTCACCATCGTCTTCTTTCCCTCTTTCTCCTCTTCTTCATCCTCCGTGGTCTGTTTCTTGCCGGACTTGGATTTCTTTGCAGTGCGGAGCCTGCTTAAACTCTTGAGCTCCTTCTCGAGATCAGAGTCGTGATTAGATGAAACGGATTCTCTGCGCTTCTTTTTGGCAGAGTTCTTTGCTTTTCTTGACTTTGCGTTGTCTGAGTCTGAGGAAGATGCAAGGAGTTTGCGCTTTGCACTCTTTTTAGAGGGTCGCTCGGCTGATTTTTTGGGTGTTATACAGTTTTTATCTTTGCCATTAGGCTCTGCATCTGGCTCATCTGAAGTTGCCTCCTCATCTTCTACCTGCCGTAGCACCTCAGGGACTTCATCCGAGTCAGAGTCTGGAACCCCAGTTTCGACTGGAGTTTCTGAAGCATTGCATTCATCATCGTCATTCGCTCTTTTATCCACAGACTGGCTTTTACTTCTCCTTTCAGACGATTTGCGCAGAGGAGTGGTCTTCATTCTGGGGGAACGTCTGCTTTCGTCTGGTGACAAGGCACCTTCTTTCTCCTGCGACTTTGACTTGCTTTCGTCTTTTTTAATGGTGATTTTAAGAGGAATCGGTGTGAGTTTTACAACAAGTTTCTTGCTGACCTTTGAAGACCTTTTACGAGATTTTGGCTTTTGCTCAGCCTCTGAGGTCTTACTCGACATACTGTCTGTATCAACAGAGTCCTTTTCACTCTCTTGTTTGACACAGTCCGAAAGACTTTCAACCATCTCAAAGAGTTCGTCTGGAACAGACGGTGGTATAGAGACAATGTCTTTGTCAAGAGAGGCCTCACCAGCTGCTGAAGCATCGTCTTCACAGTCAGGTTTACTCGCAACCTCTGCATTGGCTTCATTTTCTTCAAGTCCATCCTCTGGATTTTCTGCTACAGGAAGGTCATCTTCAGCCATTTCTACATCAGCTGGAACTGTGCTGTCCTCTTCCACCTCATCTTCCGAAAGCTGATCAGTGGTATTATCTTCAAGTGTCGAATCACCCGTCGGGTCATCCGCCGGGTCAACCGTCGGGTCATCAGTCGGATCAACCGTCGGGTCATCCGCCTGGTCAACCGTCGGATCATCCGCCTGGTCAACCGTCGGATCATCCGCCAGGTCAACCGTCGGATCATCCGCCAGGTCAACCGTCGGATCATCCGCCAGGTCAACCGTCGGATCATCCGCCAGGTCA
>JAOTRA010000037.1:1039828-1054268 GCA_026260255.1 Pseudolaguvia tuberculata | reverse complement strand
ACCGTCGGATCATCCACTAAATTATCCACTCTCTGGTCAGCAGGGTCGGAGTTAGGGACAGCGGTGTCTACAAGCTGGTTGTCAGCTATCCCATTCTCATCTCCATTCATGACCTCCAGGGCTTTAAACTCATCCTCTAAAGCTTGCTCCAAAGTCGCATGGGCTTTTTTCAAGTCAGCCAAAACAGATCTGAAGGCTTTCAGGTGTCTATGCCTGACGATGTTTTCATCAAGGTATACTGGTTCCTGCTGGATAAACTGCACAAAAGTGCTGTTCAAGCCATTGGTCGTCTCAATTAGTTTCTTTGTCTTTTTCAGCAGTTCCTTTGGAACATTTAATGTTTTGTAGGAAAAGGTCAGCGTCCCTGATCCATCCACATTAGCATCTTTTCCGTTAACGACTGTATTTTTAACTTTGCTCGGTTTGTGCTTTATACTGTCACGTTTTGGTTTGTCCTGTTCTGCCTTTGCCTTTTTCATACATTCCAAGTTTTTCAAAACTTTCTCACAAGCTGCAACGTGGTCTTCTAATGGTTCGGGATGGCACACATAGCAATGCCACTTCTCATCTTCATTGTTCATTATTCCAGACAGCGCCTTTCTTCCAAGGTTACGGAGAATACATGTTTTGCAAAATGCATTGCTACAATAGTCACAACAGAGTAGATTACCTCCCTCAGCACACCACCTGAAAGAGAAAGCATTCGATAAATATAAAAAAAAAAAAAGCTTCAGGAAACTACATCTACCATAGGACTAAAACTATTGCACACCATTTTTCAATTTAAACTTGTTATATATTCGATTAGAGCTGCTAAAATGGGGTCTGCTAAAATGGGGTAAAATCCTCTCTTGCAGTGCAGAACCTCTACACAATCAGTAAATGAAATAAATACATTAATACAGCTGAGCAACTGGGGTTTAGGTGTCTTGGTCAGGTGCCTAGTAGTGGCAATTTGGTTTCAACACCAGAAATGCTAAGCTAACACCTATTAGTAGTCTGCTACTAGAAATTGACATGATTAATCGATAAACCAATCAAAATTAACCATTAAGAGTTATTAAGGGTTCATTTTCCTAGTTGTCAATAAAAGAAATTCAAGAATTTGACCTTCATGCTACCACTTCATTCATACTAGTCATCACATCATTCAAAAGCTTCACAATGTCACGCTTCCATATTTCCAATGCAGGTGTACACATTGGTAAACAAACCACAAATTATAGATAGGGTCTAATTCAGGTTCTACACACTGACCTGCACTGTTCATCCATTCCGTCATCATCCTTACTGATGTCATCGCTCATGTAATACTTAAAACAGGACTGCAAGGGAAATGTCGAGAGGTTAATTAGAGATGTTCTTTGTGAACATGCCAGACATGCTGATGTCAAAGTGGTGAGATAATTACTTTGCAGAGAAGAACTTTGAGTATGGGGTGTTGATACACAGAATCCCTCTGGAAATGATTGACTTGTTGCCCACACGCGGTGCAATTAACTCGTGAACAACGGATCTCTTGAAGGTGCTCATCTGGACAAAAATGTAAAGATTAAAGGCAAAGAGAGAGAAAATAAACAGTACACATTTTTTAGAGCACTGTCTCACCAGGACGCCTCCTGTCCTCTTTAACTTTGCTCCCTCCTTTGTTACGGAATTCAGGGCCTCTGAATTCATCTTTTCCTTCATTGTTGACAGGTTCCGGCTTTACTATAACTACATCTGCGGAGGAAAATAAACAGTGCATTGCTCTAAATTACCATGTGACTTTACAGCAGAACATTCATCAATCAAACATTCACTTACCTTCTGGGATCTCCTCCATTTCAATCGTTGCGTCATTGGGATTATCAGCAGTGCAGTCCTGCTCGCATTCATCTGCAGACTCGGGTTCGTTTGCAACTGTGTGCTTTGTTACGACAGCTGGTTTCCTGCAGATAAAAACATGAAAATAAGCAACATCACAATCAAAGTATTCAGGTCAACGTAAAACAAATTACAGTTAAAGAAAACATGTTGTGCAAATGCAAATGTCCCTATAACGTGCATATATAAGTGCAAATATAAGTGCAAAAGAGTAAAGTGCAAGTCCCTGTAAAGTGCATATAGAAATGCTAAAAAAAAAAATCAGCCAAGGGATTGGTTTTTCGTTCACATCACATCAGAAAATCAATGCAGAATCTGCAATTGCATACTGATTCACTGATGTGCAAAACTCTAATTTTGGTAAGACGAAAAAGCAAACCCTTGTCTGATTTTTTGAGAATAGGTCTGCAGCTGACCCTAGTGACCCTGGGATTAAGCGGTAAGAAGATGGTCTTAAACTTAAAGCCTATGTAAATTTGAAAGACTTAACAACGAGAAAGTATCGATTAATGCAAAAAAAAAAAAAAAAAAAAAAAATTTAACCCACCAATAAAAAAGAAAACCCTGCCCCGTTACACCAATCTGATTGATTACATGCTGCAACAGTGTCATTTTGGGAATGTTATAATTTGTAAAATAAAGTTCTCATTCTAGACATTCTCAGTAATGTTCCTGTGGGGATGTAGATTCTAACCAATCAGAAGGACAGTATAACCTATTAGCGTGGAAATATTTAAAGGACAGCATACCTTTTTGAACGTGATGTGGCTTTGGGTATTTCTGTGGAACAACCAGGCTGGAAGACAGAATTTTACAATAAAAAATTAATTAATAATAAAGCAGCTTCTTCCAGTTACATTAAAAGGAAAATTTCCCCCAGCATCATATTCACATTATATCAAAGAGGAAAACCATTATAAATAAATCCTCACAGAGATGTGTACCTTTTCCATTAGTTCTTCGTTGATTGAGTCATTAGAAGCCATTTTACCTAAAGCAAAAAAAAAAAAAAAGGGGGGGGGGGACAATGAAATTTGATCTTATTCTAGAGACAAAGGCTGCATTTAAACTGCATAATTTGATTTTATGACCCTGCTTACGTTCTATAGCCGCATTTACCTGACAAAACAAAGACAGACATGCCAAGTGGAAATGGAAGTGAAAACAGCAAAATAATCAAAAGGACAAAGACAATATGATTATTCAGTGTTTTTCTTCCAGCAGCATATTTAAAAAGGTCAGCAAAACAATGGATTCTTTAGGCAGAGGAGTCCTTGCTGCAGCCTGAGGGAAAGTAGTATTGACCCTAGTGTTATCTGCTTACATGGCAGACATTAAATTAATGCAGGTATCCGATTCATATCCAATTTGTTTCCACATATGACTGAAGCCTGAAACTGATAGGAAGATATCCATATATTTTTGTTGCTGTTTACATGATCATGCATCAATTTCCATCTGTGCCACATTGAAAGGAAAAATTAAAACATGGCCACCTGATAAATCAGCAGGTGAATGCTGCCTGGACGGTGGAAAATGTTTTAAGGCGGAAATTCCCATGCAGGGGCATGGTATAGTAATCAAACAAGCACCCTGATCATCTTCCTAGACTACATTATACACCAGACAAAAAGTGTAATTTAAAAAAAGAATTTGCCCTAGTGAAACACAGACTTTGCATTGTTTTCCATTTACCAATTGAAAGACATTAGCATGCTTCATGCAACAGTGCCTTTTAGAGAACACACTCAGGTATGCGCTTTGCAGGTACATGAATAGTTCAGTGTCCGTCCCCCCCTCCCTGTCCACGATGGTTACGATGGTAACCAGAAGGAAAAAAACCTTCTTGCTGGCGAGTGTATAGTACAGTAGAGTGTATTCTGCGGCAGTCAAACTACACCCAGAGACATTCACACCAAACTATCAACCAGAACCCCATGTCAACTAGAAGTACATTTCTATTTATAATTTACTTACCACTGGAGATTTCATCAACTTGGGTTTCAGAAGTTTCTTCCTCTGAAGGATAATCCAAGAACTCATGAAGTTTTGTCACTAGTGCAGTCAGCTTGCTGGGTCTAAAAGATGACAGACACAAAGTCAATCATATCTAAACACCAAAATCGATAGAAAGCACACAAAAGTGCCATAAAAACCTGAAGAATATTTCACATTAACAACCAAAACCAAAGACAAGACAGTTGATTGGACAAAATAGTCCATAAACATCTCATCACCTCAAAGTACCTGCATCGACACAGTTAACCTGTGTGGCGGCGCTATAGCTCACAACCATATGCGCAATCATGTGACAGACCTACACTACACACTTTAGAGGTTTTCTTTATAAAGCTTGATAGAAAGTAGAAAACTATTATAAATAAACATTATTGGTATATATTCACCCATTACTAGAGCAATACTCCTTCTGGAGGTAAAGTCAGTTGCAGGGGTTCGGATCCGATTGGAGAACTGAGGAAATGGTTTGTTAGTTTATGCTGAATCTCAATGCACAGACCCATCTAAAGTTAACAACAAATAAGCCGTAAGGAATATTTATGCATGAAATTGATCTAATGAGGATTTATTTATTCTCTTTATACCTTCAAGACTTCACAGAACCTCTATTTGGGTTGCAAAATTAATTGTTACAAAAAAAAAACTTAGTCTCATGATGATAATTACACTCTTAAGTTGTGCTTAATGACTTTACATATTTATGAATGTGAGTGTGGTTGTTCGTCTGTGTGTGGCCCTGTGATGGACTGGCACCCCGTGCAGGGTGTACCCCTGCCTCTTGCCCTATGTGCGCTGGGATAAGCACCAGCAGCCCCCTGTGACCCCGAATCAACACGCATAATCCCAGCACACATAGGGTAAGAGGCAGGGGTACACCCTGCACAGTTTTCCAGTCTATCTCAGGGACACAGACAAAACCATTCACACACACATTCACTCCTATGGACAATTTACAATCACCAAATCTGCATGTTTTTAGATGGTGGGGGGAAACCGGAGTAACCGCAGGAAACCTACGCAAGAGTGGGGAGAACATGCAAACTCCGCAAAGAAAGTTAAGTGTCAATTTTCGTCGTCGAATATGACGTCATTACGTTAGGGCGTAAAAGAATCGGGGAACCGGTTTTGTTCGATTCATTGAAACGAAACGTCAGAAAGAACCGATTCGCTTAAAAGAACCGGTCTTATTAATCACGTTCCAATACTTCCTGTTAATATACTAAACTTCACATCAAAGTTAAAAAAAAAAAGGTGAGAAAATTATCTTTAGTAGTTTAGCTGAAAACTATCAATTTTTAAATAAAAAAAAAAAAGGTAAAAATGTTTACTCATTCATAATGTATTTACCAAGCAAACCGTTATAGAACAGCTTTTGCTTCATAGTTTTACTTTGACCGGATTTTAAACATTCCTACCTTACATGTCGATAATCTTTAAAAGAAAAGAAAGTCTACGATGAAACTTAAGCAAACTGTCTTGAATACCGTTATGTAGTTAGCCGGGAAACCGCGAAACAGCGTCGCTGAGGTAAATTCCGGCTCGGTCTTAAGTAAACGCATTTCCGCTTCAAGTGACCTACATTAAAAATAAAACATGGCTGTCACGCCCTATCTAGTGCACTTCTCTTCCAACTAACAGGTATATGGAACGCAAGACAGCTCGCTCAAGCTAAAATGCTAACCATAGATAAAACCGGAAAATAATATTTAATAACTGTCATTTAAATGTATTGCACCATTTTATTAACTTGTAAACAGGTTTAAACTTTATATTACCTAGGAAATGAATTTTTTTTGCGAACATCAGATGTGGGCTAATTCCTCTACACGGATATGGTTTTAATACTTTACTTCTAGTAGTGACAAATTAGAAAACGGGGTAGGGTAGAAATAAACGAGTGGAAAATACTTTAAATATCAATAAATAATACTAATAATAATAATTTATGGAAAGACCTTTGATGTGTCAAGGCGAAAAATCCTGATCAAGTGGCCATCCATGCGGTGTGCATTTATTCCGCTGACAACAAAGTGGTGCACAGCAAAAAAAGACAATCCTACTTCTGTAAAAAAAAAAAAAAATTAAATAAATAAAATTTTAAGTGTTTGGGATTATAACTAGGTAAACTTTGCTAGGCATTTTATGTAGAATTTTTTTTAAGCAATCTGCATGAAGTCGGTAACACTTACAGGCTTCCTACACACACACACACACACACACATACACACACACACACACACACAACTCAGCACTGCTGAGGATTTACTAACGAAATAATCAACATATTCCTTGTGTTATTAAAATCGGCGTATTTTTACCGTATATGAACACAATCCCACTGCTTTTCTGTTACACTCGGTTCATTCCGCCGCTGCTACACGGTGAAATAAGGACACAAAGCAAGAGCGCCATCTTGCCGGATGACTCGCGCTAAAATGGCGCAGGCTGCGCTAATCAGGGCGCTGGACACTAACAATACTGTTCTCCCAGACTCCATCACATTCGCTGTTCAATTATATTACAATAATATATATTAATAATTATTATTAATACCTTTACTGTTGCGCCATTGTCAGTATGACGTGTATTTAATACTGCCATCTATAATAATTTAGATTATATGTGAACATGAAGCATTAAGAAGCACCGGCTTTCCTGGCTCACTTCAGTATCCAACATTATTCTTCATTAATACTTTTAATTTTAAAATAGTATTACTAAATTAAGGCTTAGTTTACATTTGATTTCTTAAAAATGTTGGGTTTTTTATTATTTATTTATTTAGTGCCCTACTTATTTAAGCGTTATATTCAAATTACACGACAGGACACTTTATTATATTACACAATTAAAAATCACAGAAAAATACATTTCCCCCGGATATTTGAGGCATGTTTTCTTCTGTATTCGCTCCTCGTCGGTTTCGGATCAGATTGTAATCTAAGCCGAGCCAGTAAAGCAAACGCAGGAGGATTTTTTCCTCTTTTTTTTTTGGCGAACATACCTGTCGGTTCCAGTGCTCATTTCCTTACAATAGTGAACCGTTGATATTTCAGCATGTCCGGAATGAAATAAAGTTCCGCTTGTTTCAGTGGGAAATGTGGGAGAAAGGATGAAGAAAATACCCCAAAAGCTAACAAGCGAAATCAAACAAAGCAAAGCGCCATGTTTTCCGACAGCAAGAAACACGCTGATTGGCTAGAATGGCACAAAACCAGGAAGTAAATCTAATTGGTTGATGAATATCAACGACGAATATTGTCAACACAGTAGACACAACAGAGGAAAGGTACCACCATCCATTCGTTCATCCATCTTCTTACCCGCTTATTCACGGGGGTTTGCTGGAGCCTATCCCAGCACACAGAGAATAAGAAGCAGTGGTACACCCTGGACAGGTCGCCAGTCCATCGCAGGACCACACATAGACATTCACTCCTAGGGACAATTTAGAATTACCCATCAACCTAATGTACATGTTTTCGTACTGTGGGAGAAAACCCGAGTAACCAGAGGAAACATATGCAAGCAGAAATAAGATTTCTGGCCCGGGAATCGAACCCAGGCCCTTCTGGTTGTGAGACCGTGCTAACCCCTACACCAGGCACACCACCTATTCCGGAGTTTGTTAATTTCCTGGTGTTTCTTTCACTGCACTGCTTCCAGTATGTGTATGTTGGATGTTTTTTGTCCAATCAGATTTTAGCTTCTATGTACGGCCTTGTTAATCTAATCTTCCTAAAGTCTCCAGAATCAGTAGTGCTGCCCATGTACCTTTTTATCAGCAGCAGCTTGCGAATGGGTTATAGCTTGTTTCTTTAACCAATAAGAATTACAATTTCACCTCAGTAGCTTCAGCAAACATTAACAGTCAAGTTTGATTAACATAACATGTTAATATGGATGAATTGGAATTTTTATGGCCTCACTGGGTGATGGTGGAGGAGAAATTAACAAACTGAAGAAAAGTTTTTCTAAATTTTTCCAAAAGTTAGACATGTTGAAAAGAATTCTGTTAATCTTGAAGATAGCCTCAGTCTCAGTCCAGGATACAAGTTATTCCAGCATTTCCAAACCTGTGCTTACAGCCAGTAAATTTATTTTATATTTCATTTCAACTGTTTTTTTTTTATGACATTACTAGCTCAAGTGATTCTGAACTGTTCCAGATGATGTAGGTCGTAATGTAGAGGTTTGGCGTTCTCTTCATGGGGTGCCTTGCATTAACAAAAATAGTTTTCATCCTCATTAGGTTACACACAGACAGACACACACACAGACACTCCACAATCTTCCTATCAACACCAACTCGCACCTTGCCATCACCTAAATGTCAAAAGGAAAATAGAAACAATACTTTTTTTATTCAAAAAGAACTAACAAAAGAGTTTTCATTAACATTCTACTGCCATCTTTCTTTTTCCACTACTGGAAACTTAAACGGAAGCTCTTCTCCTGCTCTTTACTGCGAGTCTCGCACAGCTTGGACACCTCCTCCACACGCCGCTGAAGCAGAACTGGTCAATGAAAACAATCATTAGAGAAAACAGAGCCAAACATTTAAAAAAACAACAACTGGATATTAAAAGCTAGGCATGATGCTGACCAGAGTTTTGCTCGACCCACTGCAGAGAGTCCATGTGTGCGTTGAGGATTTTGCAGATTTGCTGGAGCTGAAAGCATTAAGAAAAATAATAAGCAACTCAGTAATAAAAATTAACAATGCCTAGCACATTTATATATCCAATAATCTAAGGGTTGGTCAGGTTTTTCTATTAAAAGATTTTTTTTCCCAAATGCTTGCAAACCATTTATGAACTTCAATAATAATAATAATAGAATCCAAGAAACAAGAGCTACATCCATTTAGAACAAAACGTCAACCAGAATATAATTGTAAATATATTTTATTTATAATTCTAAAAGAAATTTCTATGTTTAAATAAGTCTGAATCAGGCATACATTTGGTTGTGTTTTAAAAGCTTCAGGTTTCAAGATCTTTAAATTAATGTTCAGTGTAAACATGAGAATAAGATGTATGATCTCTGGAACCAGGGGCCAAATAGGCTGCTCTATGTAAAGGTCACATACTGCCCTGGACCATCTTTAATAGTAATTAAGCACTTCATATTGAAAACCTTAGGCACGTTTTTGTATCTTCCCCCTGACCTCCATTTGAGGTGTGGTAAAAGTATTAGAAATAACAGGAGTAAATGTGTTTTATCACCAGAGTAAAATACATACAGGGTCACTTGTGTCTGCAAGCCGGTTCGATGTGTTGAGATGCTCGATTATCTCCTTTAGATCTTGAGACATTCTCTTCAGCTGAGCATCAACGTTTTCTGCCAGTTTATACCTTAAAAACAAGACAAGGCGTTTAGATTATTTATAAGGTATATAGATATTGCGGCACCATAGCGTAGGAAGTTAATGCCCTGGTACCCAATCCCCAGTTTCATCTCGGCCACATGTCCAAAAATATCTTAACACTTCTTACAAGATGCTGCATTTTGTAATTAGATTATAAATTATGTAATCCTGCAATCAGGATTAAACACTTAACTTTAAGCTCATTAATAGTAGTAGTAGTAGTAATAACAAAGGGTAGCTATATGATGATGTTTTGTGACTGTGTCTATATTCTAAATTTCTATAGCGCGGTGTTCTTTCATACATACAGGTTCAATTACTCGAAAATGATTTATATAATGATCTATATTTATAATAAGTCTAATCAATTCGACTTCCTGCTCGAAGAATAATATGGATGATATTGCTGCCGTTCTACCCTATAATTTACAGTATATTAGACACAATAATGTTGAAACAGAAAAGCTGATTAAACACTAGACTTTTATCCAACTACTGCACACATATGTCTAAACCAGCAATCAAACTATTGTACACAAGTAAACATACTCCTGAAAATACTGACCTGGGTAAAGTATAAAACGGGGAAAACCTGACACACCTCATCAGGACTAGCTCATTTCATTTCATATTCAGAGCAAAGCATTAAAAGCATTTGTACAGGAATGATGAATGTCTTACGTTCTCTCGCGCTCCTCGTCTGCATTTTGCATGTAGATGGTTCCACTTTGTTCCTTCACCGATTCCTCTAATGGAGCCAGTAGATCCTCCAGCTCTTTTTGCTGGGACAGAATAAAGTCCAGCTCCTGATCCAGTCTTAATCAAGATACAAAACATTAAATAATGAATAATAAAAGCGCACAAGACAAACATGCAAAATCGGGTCGGGAACTATGGTCAAAAAAGTCGCATCTGGGAATTACCTTCTTTGGTCCAGTTTAACCTTCTCCATGTCCTTGTGAAGGGATGTGATCTAAAATAGCAAATAGTACGTTAAAAGCCATCCCATGTTTCCCTTTAACTGTAATATTATATATAATAATATATCCACGTGTCTAGACTGCAGTAGAAACTGGAGCTCCTATACAGGATTTTCTGTATGTTTGGCAACAGAGATACAGTACATCTGTCGGAGGACACGGTTCTGTTGGAGGGCATCATTTAGGCCACATTGACACTAGTGTAACCCAATTCCCATTTTTATTCAATGTGGCACAGATGAGATTTAACCCATGATTGTTTAACTGTGTGTGTGTGTTACCTTTTCTCCATTGTCTAAAAGCATGCGGTCCCAGGCGTTAACCTGAGTGGCCTGCTGCAGAAAGTGTCTCTCTTGGACCTCCAATTCTGAGCTCCACTTGTTGATCAAGGACTCCAGCTGTGCGTATGTCATCACTGGTGCAGCGCTAAGGAAACACATTCACGAAGCAATATAATAAAAGAGCGCAAAGTAAATTCAGGGCTAAAAATTGCCGCTTGTTGTGTTGTCACACACCTGACTGCAGCAGTGGGCACGGATGGAACAGTAGCTAAGGCCGCAGAGACAGCAGGTTTCAGGCCCAGTGAGAAGCTTGTGGTGGCTGCAGTAGTAGCTGCAGCTAAAAGAATATGTCCATGCAGGTAATCAGGAAGTTAAGGGCACTGCCATTCCTTAAAGAATCTATTCTATATTATTAACTGAAACAGCCACCATGTTTAGTAGTCGATAATTCTGGAACATTTTGCATACTGTAATTCTCATATGAAGGATTTGGACACCTTAATCGATAGTCTCCTTACATTAGAGCCCTATATAATATCCCATAGTATGGCATTTTGGGCCGAAGAACCTCTGATTTGCTTTAACTTGCAATAATAACCAGTCTTGTGGACTAGATTAGGGAACGTTAAGCTAATCTGACAACCTTGTTGACTATTTGTGTACACCAGGGGTCACCAGATTTGGTCTTGGAGAGTCAGTGTCCTGCATAGTTTAGCTCCAGGTTGCTATAACAGACCTGCTTGCAAGACCTTGATTGGTTCATTCAGGTGCATCTTACTATAGGTTTGGAATTAAGGGCTGAGTTTGGGGACCCCTGGTGTACGCATGGACAGCACCCACCGGTCAAGAACATCACTACAATTATAACAATAGTAGTTCGGTTTAGTTTAACAGTCGATGGTTCAGTATCAATATGCAAGATTCGACAGCAGAGTAACAACATGTATGTGTCTGTGGTGATGTTACCTGTGGTTGCTGCATTAGTGCTAGTGGTGGTGGTGGCGATGGCCGTCCCTAGTGGTTTTAGGGTCAAGCCAGTGGGAATTGTAGGGGCAGAAGATTGAGTAGGAGCTGCTGCAGTCGTCAAACCACCCACTGATTAAAAAAAGATTCATGTATTTTAGATTTTGTGACTCTCTCTTCTACTCATATTGACTCCAGAACACTTACAGGAGAAGCCTGTAGAAGCAGCCGACGGGATTGGCAAGGAGAACAGAGAGGATATAGCGGCGGCCTGGCCAGGAGTTGGAGTTGGCCCAGCAGGAGTTGGGGCAGCTGGTAAAAA
Source organism: Pseudolaguvia tuberculata (assembly GCA_026260255.1). Taxonomy (NCBI): domain Eukaryota; kingdom Metazoa; phylum Chordata; class Actinopteri; order Siluriformes; family Sisoridae; genus Pseudolaguvia; species Pseudolaguvia tuberculata. Next base: position 1,042,466 of record JAOTRA010000037.1, on the reverse strand, counting down.
AAATGAACAAGAAAATCAAACCTCAAATATTTTTATCTGCATGATTTATAGTGTTTTTCAAAAGAAACCAGAGGAAGAACACAAACCTGCAGGCTTGATCCCAAAGTTAATTCCGGCAGTGGAGGCTACAGATGCCGGAGAAGCAGCTCCCAGAGTGAGACCTGGAGACAAGTGTATTCAGTTTCAGATACAATGACGTAGGGCTGGACAACAATTCAATACCAATATAAATCAAGAAACTTTTTTTATATATATATATATTTACGGTGATATGATTCTTAAACACATTCCAATATTTCGATTTACGTCTTTGGCATCAGAAAGAACAGAACACAATTCGTTACTTGTGTATTGTAACCCTGCCTTCTCATTTGTCCCGCCCACTAGGCAAAAATAAGTATGTGAGAGGGCAGCATGTCCAAATACTTTGTATGAGGAATGTTCATGGATGATTTATTCCTTCTGCCTGGCTTTTAAAATATGAATATGATGTATGCTTTATTATCCCATGATCCCACAGGAGAGACAACTAGTCATGTACAGAAGTGGCAAAATAAATGGCGTCTCAGCAGTTTACAGATCAAACTAAATTGTATTTTGTAGTTAAATTACATTTGCTAAAAACATTATTGAAGTTAAAGTCAGATGTCATGTGACAATATCAACACGGCGGAATAAGTAGATTTGAATGATATACACAGAGCCTTTTTTACAGTCTTGGAAGTAAATATACTAAATGGAAATATAATTAAAGTACGTTAAAGTAGTACCACATTAAGTAATATGTGATTTTCGAGGAAGTGTGACTTTTTTGTTTGCTTCCTTGCCAAATTCTTTTCTTGAAGATCATGGGAAGGCTTTGTACCTGAACCAGGATAAGCTCACCTGTGCTTTGACCTCCGAGTGAGAAAGACGGTGTGCTCTGTGCTGTAGGATCAGCCGAAAGTTGGACCTTTGCCCCGGGAAAACTGAAGCCTCCAGTGGACGGCTGGGTCGAAGCAGCAGGCTGAGTCACGAGACCTCCGAACGAGAAACCTGCACCACCAGCCGAGGTGGCGGATGTCACTAAACCGCCTAGAGTGACCGCTGTAGTGGCGGGCTGAGAGGCTGGGGTCGCCATGGGTTTTGAAGCACTTTTGGAAAAAACAAGGAATTAATAATAGAAGTCAAAAATGTCTATTGGAATTTCAGGAACTTTTTGGACAAATATTTCAAGTTGGAAACGTAAATTAATTGGAATTTATTTGTATATATTAATGTTTTGTTTGATTAGAAGCAAAACAGAAAGTCTGTCTCATTCTGAGTGTTTTTACTGGAGAAATATACAGTGCATGTGGAGGTGTGTGTCCTTAGTATCCCTGCAGTGCTGTGGCATGCGAGTGAGGAAGTACAAATACAACTGAAATCACATTTAACTGCATCCAGAATAAACGTTAAACCCCAAACAGAAATTCATTAAAGTTTTTAGGAATAGGAATCACTATACGTTATTCCTATTAATTCCCAGAAGTATTAAGCCTTAAAAACTATTACAGTTATGAACCCTAATTAACAAATTTAATATAAATCCTGGCGATGTAGTAGGTTAAAATTCCCGGCACCGCACATGTGCAAGTTGTTGCGTCCCAGCAACCCAGGTTCAATTCCTGTCTCAGGTCCCCCTCTCCCTCTCCCCCATTTCATCCGTCGGTCCTATCAATTAAAATCTTGTAGTGATCTCACCCAAAACTGAACCCTCCACCAGTAGTGCTGTTTTGTGCTGCTGCACCAAAGCTGAATCCACCCTGTGGGGCTCCAGTGCTGGTGGCGGTCTGTGTGAGCAGCCCTGCTAACTGCGAGGTTCCCGCTTGGTTCTGAGGCGTCTGCTGAGCCGGAGCTGCAAAGGCAAATCCTCCTGATGATAGAGTGCTGGGCTGCAAGGAGAAACCGGGGGCTGGGGTGGAAGATGCTGTGGTTTTCGGGGCCCCGAAGTTGAAGCCTCCGCCGGTGGACGTTTGTCCAAAGTTGAATGACATGGTGTCTTTCTAAAAGCGTCTCAATTACTGAGATAAGAGAGCACAATCGGGGTTCTCTAATTATAAAATACTTTTTTGTTTCAAAGCAGTTTTACAGAACATTATTATAAAGAATTTTTAACTAATGTGAAAAAGAAAAAATTTCTTGAAATTGTTTCACTCTTTAAAAACAGAGTAAAGTGTGAATCATTGGTGTGTGTGTGTGTGTGTATGAAGATATTATTTGTCACCTGTATCTACGACATACAGTCCAACCTATAAACATTGAGTAGAACTAGGAACTGAATGAATAATAAATACATTTAAAAAATATCTATAAGAATTATAGACAATGATGTACAAATTATATAAAACAACAAAGGGTGTGTGTGTGTGACAGAGGGTTACAGTTATTATAGAAAAAGAACCGATTAACGTCACATCAACCAATGACACAGTAATTTTGCAATTGTGGGTCCATCTTGTGGCCATTATGACAATTGCATACAACATTATTATTATTACAAATTATTACAAGACGTCGTTTTATTTTAACTGATGTACTTTTAGGATTAGTAAGGCAGAAGTGAGAGCAGCTATTAAGAGGATGAAGAGTGGAAAAGCGGTTGGACCGGATGACATTC
>JAOTRA010000037.1:1004610-1026171 GCA_026260255.1 Pseudolaguvia tuberculata | reverse complement strand
CTTATACTCCTGCCTACTTTTCTCATCTCTCTGCCGATCCAAATTCTGTTTCGCCAACCTTTTCTCCTTATACTTTCCTGCACTTTGTCATTCCCCCACCATGTCTCTTTGTCTTTCTTTCCCTTTCCAGATGTCACACAAAGTACGTTCCTAGCTGTCTCCCTTATCACTTCTGCAGTCGTTGCGCAATCAACATCTCTTCACCACAACCGAGCCCCTGACTGACCTCCTCTCTAAATCTCACACTACAGTCTTCCTCCATCTTATTCTCTTTTCTGTCCTCTCTCTCTTCCTCTTCTTCGTAACATCCAAAGCAATGGCTGTGTTGGAGGATTTCCAGCATGAACCACCTTTTTAAAAAGGTCATGCCACAGCATCTCAATAGGATTTAGGTCAGGACTTTGACTAGACCACTCCAAAACTTTATTTTGTTTTTCTTCTGCCATTCAGAGGTGGACTTGCTGGTGTGTTTTGGATCATTGTCCTGCTGCAGAACCCAAGTTTGCTTCAGCTGATGGCGTTTGGTGGAGTCATGAACATTGACTTTAACTGAGGCAAGTGAGGCCTGCAATTCTTTGGATGTTGTTGTGGGGTCTTTTGTGAGTCGTCGATGCGCTCTTGGGGTAATTTTGGTTGGCCGGCCACTCCTGGGAAGGTTTTCCACTGTTCTGTGTTTTGGACATTTGTGGATAATGGCCCTCACTGTGGTTCTCTGGAGTCCCAAAGCTTTAGAAACGGCTTTATAACCTTTGCCACACTGATAGATCTCAATTATTCTTTCTCATTTGTTTCCGAATTTGTTTGGATCTCAGCATGATGTCGAGGTTTTGAGGATCTATTGGTCTACTTCACTATCAGGTAGGTCCTATTTAAGTGATTTCATGATTGCAAACAGGTGGGGCAGTAATCAGGGCTGAGTGTGACTAGAGAGATTGAACTCAGGTGAGATAAACCACAGTTATCTTTTAACAGTGAAGGCAAACACTTTCTCACACAGGGCCATGTAGTTTTGGATTTTGTTTTCCCTTAATAATACAAACCTTCATTTAAAAACAGTGTTTTGTGTTTACTCCTGGTATCTTTGACTAATATTTACATTTCTTTGATGATCTGAAACATTAAAGTGTGACAAACATGCAAAAAGATTGGAAATCAGGAAGGGGGCCAAATTACATACAATAGTAAAAACCCAAACCTAACACACAATCACCCACCAACACCAAACTCTGGCCCACCCATCTCACCCCCCACTCCTTGCTGTTTATTGCAAAGATAGGATATGAGATTTAAGAAACAAAACCAAATGAATAGGAAAATGTCATGAACTGGTTTATTTTCAGTATGCAGATGGTCAAGTTGCAATATTTTGGTCTCAATCATTTTATCAATTCAACATGCTCCAATGAATCCAGGCAGTTCCAGTTTTATATCTTAACATTAACAATATAGTCAACCAACCAAGTCCACACTGACCCTCGTTTACATTTCCATCATTAAACAGCATTTTGTCATTTTTCAAGCTTTGCCGAAATTCCCAGGAGTGTAACTGCTTTAAATAACAAACAAAAATAAAAAAAGATTGTTCATGCATAGTTATTTGTTTGGATGGTCTGTTTTTATGTAAAAAGCACACTTGCGTATACATCGGACACATAGTAAAATGAGATCGTAACTACGGAATGTGTTAAAGCTTCTGCCTGCAAAGGATGTTTATGTAGTTGTAACTGATTGACCATAAACTCTACGTACTGTATGTATAAAACGCTATAGGAAAATAAGCATCTCGTCTCGTCCATGTCTTATAAACAGGCCGCAGGAATTTGTACTGCATATAGGCAATACTGCACAGGAGTAATGTCTCCATAGGTCTCCATGTTCATACACAACCTTTCCGAGCAGTCAGCTTAAAGATGAACGTTTTAAAATAACCCCAGTCACTCGCACACACTTCTCCATAATCAAATATGCAAATAAAAATACACATGGCACAGTCCAACATGGCTTATGTTCCATCAGGGATATGTTTTGGTTGTTGTTAAGGTAGGAAGGCATGTAACCAGTCACAGATCTGTGACAAATCTGGTCTGGAGAAAACGGGAAAAAACAATAACCCCACCGTCCTATAGCTAAATCCCCAAATGTAATTTACAAATATATACCCAGTCCTGCCAAACTTAAACACGATTGGTTGCTAATAGTTTCCAGATTGCTATTGGCTAAATTATTCAACCTGAAGCCTTTTATCCAGCAAATGGCTTGTGGGTCAGAAGTCGGCTTTTGATTTGCCGCAGCGACCGTGGGATCTTTAATTTAACTAGTTTGTTTTTTTTACGCCCTCTTCATTCCTCGTCCCATCAGGCAAGCGAACACTGTCATGACCATTTTGGGTTTAACCTCTACCAGGTCGTCGGGGAGTGCGTACACGCGTGCACCGATCTTCCTGGCCATGGATACAGCATATCTACAAAAAAGGAAGTGGTGAATTAGATGTTTGCTGCTGATTTCTCAACGTATATTAACATTGAAAAAACTCGATACACTATTGTGAAATAAAGTTTTAACACTTAATTGTATCTACATTTTTAAACAGTCCGTACACAGTTCCTAGCCATTCTTGCACTAGTTTAGGGATGAATGCTTTGTGCGTACGGTTAGCAATGAAAAACTGAATAAAAAAAATGGAAGACACTGCTATTAATCTCAGTAATGACTTACTTAGCATTGTCCAGCTTGTCGCTCTCAGTCAAGGCACCGGTCTTCACCAGCTCGTAGTTAACGCTGGCTGGTTGAATGGCATCGATTAGATCCAACACTGGCAGGCTGGAGCTTATCTCTTTGTCCTGTACACAGTACAAGTAAAAAATTAAAGAGGGTACAAACAATCATCTGAAAGAAGAAACTGGAGCAGCTTTAATAAATACCTTAAAGCTTGAAATTTTTGATTTCTTTCCTGCTGCTGCCAAAGTTTTATTCACCCAGTTGACAATGATGTCATCGTTCGCCTTCTCACCATCACCCAGATCCTCAAGGACGTTTAGGGTATATCTACAACAGGCAGCATTTTAAATGTGTGAAAGTTGTAGTGTAAAAATTAAAAACAATCTTTCTTCTATCTTGGTAAATTACTTTTCAGAATAAAATGAAAAATCAGTTGTGCTAATAAAACCTCATGAAGCTACCTCCTCATTAACTGCCAGACCAGAGCCAGGGTCAGGGTGGGGTTCCCATCGTTTAGATCTTGGCCTCCAATGCCCACCAGTGAAAATTTGGCTGCAGTTTTCCCCAGCTCCACAGCGTAGTTGCAATTCTCCAACTGCACATGTACATAGAACACATATTAACAGTGAATTTAAGGGTTTTCCTAGAGCACTCAACAATCACATGGTTATAGTTATATGATTGTCCAAGAAGCTTCTAAGCGTTTGTATAAAAGCTTAACTTTTAAAAATGAATCTGTAAGAAAATGAGCTGATGAACTCTCCAAACAGACTCCGGAGGTCTGCTGGCACCTATCCCAGCTCACATAGGACGAGAAGCGGGGGTACACCCTGGACAGGACGCCAGTCCATGGCAGGGCAACACAGATGAACAACCATGCACACACACATTCACGCCTATGGACAATTTAGAATTACCATTCGACCGACTCAGTTTTTAGACGGTGGGAGGAAATGCACCAAGTAGAAACTTTAATGAGGAAAACCCTAAAGCCTCTAGTCATGTCACAAGATGCTCTTTTTACATAATTATCATGACAGACAAACATGGGACACTGGAATAGGAAGTGCTAATAATATCTGCTTTTTAAAAACAAGGAACCACCTTGATTTCGCAGATTGTTCCTCAAAAAATATGGTATGTAGAAACCTCTTATAAGTAACCAGAAAATGATATACAAATATATAAATAAATATCATAACATTCAGTAAGTCTTTAGAAATTGAGTTTAAATTAAATAAAAAAAGGATAGTGTGCAACATTAGAAAGGGAAAAAGTACCTTCTTCATGTTTGATCCAATCTTTGGGTATGGAGGTTTGTTGACTTTATTGTTCCAGTCAACACGCACCTTGATCTTCTCATAAAGCTGCAGGATGACCAGGGCATCTTGGAGATCTCTGTTTAAATATCATTATTGATATTTCTTTAATTGAAAATTATCAAGAACAATTGAACAACTAAAAAAAGGAGTGAGTAGGATGATTTTTCAAGGAAACAACTTTTTACCCGTAGAGGTGGTTGACATGAGGATTCACACCCAATGAGTTCATCCAGTTTCGGAATGTCCTCTCCTCTCTGGTTTCACCTGAAGAGAAAAAGAAAACCCAATCCCCCCAGAAACACGGTTTAGTTTCTGCTTTCTGTGAAGCCTCAGATCCTTTTTTCAACATTTCAATTGACATTTTTAAAGCAAGACTGCACAATTCCAGTTTTGATGACAAATGTCTATGCTGTACTTTGTTTATTTATAAAGAATAAAATAAGATTAAATCATCAGCCTTCAGAAATAACTAGTATAAAACATAAGAATTGGATATTCATCCATGTAACCACTAGATGGCCCTAATACTCTCTTTTGCAGACTAGATACTCCTTGGGGTCTTTAGACAAAATATTACATGTTGCTGAGGTGAAGAAAAAAAAATCATTGAGCTGGTGATTTTTATAGATTTGTCAGGAAGTGAGGTAATTAAAGGAGTGGTCTGTGTTTGCCTCTTTCTCACCCTCCAGCAGGCCCCAGTCGATGTCCTGGTTTTCAGGTTTGGTCAGCGCTGGGTACTTGTTAAAGAGGTTAGCGACAAACGCCAAGTTGAGTTTGGGGTTTCCAGACACCACGTCAGTGGGTGTGACAAACTGTCGGCAGCCAAGTCTGTCAGCCTGCTGGAGCATAGCTTCTGCTCTTCGCAGGTCGTCCTTCTCCTAAAACAGCAAAACAACAATGATTTACTAACCCTAAACACCTGTAGTTTAGTTAAACACACTTACCAAAGCCTTAAATAAACACTTCTCTCCTCGCAGATTTGTCAAAAGCTACAAATTACTACAATAACATGCTGATTCACCTCTGGTGTCAGTCAGTTTATGAGAGCACTACTCTCTATTTACAGTGCATGAAACCTAACGGTGTCAACTTATAACAATATATAATGTTTAGACAGTTGTGTTGCTAACATTTGTCTCATGGGGTAAGAGAATCCTCTACACACTAAAATAATCAGAAATGCCACATAAGCAGCCTATTTGTTTCCAGTATGATGTAACTTTGTTTAGCCTGAAACGGAAACACAGGCATTGAAAAGGGAGTATTCACAGCAGACACAAACACAGAGCTGGTGTGAGAACATGGCCTTGTCTCTGGGTCATGTTGATCAGAGTTTGACCCTGAAAAAGCCTAGAGAACAACAGTGCATTTGATTTAGTGTCAAAAGGCCTCTTTAACTCCACAGTCCTGTCTAGGCCATTCCGTTTCCTTCAGGCTTTTTTTTGGCAACACTAGGGGGTTAAATACATTCAAACCCCTAATGTGGATAATAAATGGTGTCTCACTTTATACTTGTAAATAGATGAGAAATATACTTTCTAGAGAAAAGTATATTTTCGGAGGTTTAATTGAACAATTGCAGCATTTGCCAGAAGCTCTTATCGAGAGTGTGTTACAACTGAGCAACACCGTTTGCTTGGTGGTGCTGTTAATCGAACCCCAGTCTTTCTGGTATTAGTACAACACCATAACCACTAAGCCAACACTTCCCAGTCAAAGAACAAAGAAACAGAACATGAATAAATAAATTAATTAAATATTGTGTAATTCCTTAACAAATTACAATCAAATTGCTTTATTTAATATTAACAATGTCATCAGGTCCAGATAGAAAATAATTTTTTCTTGATAATATTTTATAACTCGATACATAAATGTCAATTTCTTAAAGGACATAATTTATTTGAAGTCTGCAAATATCTGCCCCCAAATTCCATCTCAACAGGATTCTGCAGGCCACTTTAAAGTAAGATTTGTTACACAATAGTGTTTTGATATTCTAAACTCTAGTATTGATTGATAATAAAAGGTGAACATAAAGAAATTCTTGCCATCATGTACACATTGAACATTCATTCATTCATCTTCCCGCCCGCTAATTCCCGAATTCAGGGTCACGGTGGTCTGCTGCGCCAATCCCAGCACATAGGTCGAGAGGCGGTGGTACACCCTGGACGGGTCGCCAGTCTATCTCAAGGCAACACACAGACAAACAACCATTCACACACACATTCACTCCTATGGACAATTTACAATCACCAATCCACTTAATCTGCATGTTTTTGGACTGTGGGAGGAAACCGGAGCACCTGGAGGAAACCCACGCAAGCGCGGGGAAAACATGCAAACTCCACACAGAAACATCCCGGCCCGGGATTCGAACCCGGGACCTTCTTGTTGTGAGGCGACTGTGCTATCCACTACGCCACCGCACCGCCGAACACATTGAACAAATTCTTATAAAATTATTCTTCCTTTCTGTTAAGCTACTAAATAAATAGTTAGCTTGTTTTTACAACAGTACTCATGACATGCATAAAAGAGCTTCTCATGAGACAGCAGGTTTGGCCACAACGGTATTACCAGATGTGTTGATTATATATAGATAAATATATAGTGTTGAATCAGTTTCCCTGAAAAATACTTTTATGGAATAACCCTGAGTGGAACCATGTTCAGTTCCTCCACTATTTCACATAGCATGAAAAAAACAGTTAAACAAATGGAGTGTGTTTGGATTTTTTTTTTCAGTTTGAAAAGTCCTATGGAGAGAACGTTTACACGGCTGAAATAGCATGAAGAAGGAATTAAAACAAGCCCAACAGGCATAGACATTTGTGAAGTGCAAATTAGAGTGATTAGTATCTGTGCTGAGAGCGTGCGAGCATTTCAATTCACTTTACAGAACTTAAACATCCATTAAATCGTTAACCATCTCCTAACACACACACAAACACACAGACAGAGAGAGAGAGAGAGAGAAAACTGTTCTCCGCTCAGATGGTCAGTGTCTCCCAGACCAATGTGCTTTGGGACCTTGCATGAAATGAACATAAATCATTTGATCAACATATAATAATTTAAAAAGCGATGCAAATGATACAAGTATGTTACAATATTATTCCCTGAAAAAAGTATCAGGATTTAAATCTGTAAAATATAATAGAATAATCAGGGGAAATAAAAGAATTAAAAACTAAGCCAAGATATTTATGGAAACTCTATTACAACTCTTACAAAGCAGAAAGGAATTCAGTGGTAAACCATTTTACATATGTGTTTGTCCCAAGCTACTTATGCAAGTAGAGGACACCAATGCACCTGCCAAGAAATATTCAACTGCGGGACTTACGTTAAAGCCCGCCATGCTGATGTCAATGCGTTCCTCGCCCTCTTTAGTGCCTTTGGGTGCAATTTGGTTCAGGAGGTGGAAATAAGCCCTGGAGTCCTACAAAAAAGAAAATCAGACTTTTAAACTGTAATAAAACAAACCAATATCCTCAGTTATATAAACCAAAATGAGGAAAACAGGAGTAACACAACATCCGAAAACAGTTAGAATTAACAAATCCAATACTACAAAATAAAATAAAGACATATACAAAGTAAAGGCATGCCAAACTAAGTTACAGTTGGATGGGCGTTTAGGAAAAAAAAGTACCTTCACAGAGTTTGCAAAGTCTGCAAGCTGAAGCACAGGGAAAGATAGATAAAGAAGAAGAAATAAATTCCACACACAATTGCGGCCCTTTATTCAGTTTTCACCACAAAACATAAGATTATTTTTTATCACAACATATCATGTAGTACAGCTTCAGATATTTGCATATGCAACCAGGAAGAATATAAGAAAGGGTTGTGTGTAGAGGCCATATAATGCATGTTGCTATAAAACAGAGGGACTGGTAACTGTTCTGCAACATAATATTCAATTTACTCAATATTCAATGGAGAACGTTGTTCGTTGTTTGACGTCATCTCTGAAACTAACACGGGAGGGTGTGATACACAGGAAACATTAAACAGTGTATGGAGAGAGAAGAGATAAAAGAATAGGGGGTGTATAAACAAAGGATAAACAGAGTGAGAGTGTCAGAAATCAAGCTGCCGGACGGCACAATTTTACCTATATCATAATAAAATTGTGGTTTTTCTTAGAAATAAATAATAAAACTTACTGGCAATGTTGACAATAAATAAAATGTTTAAAAAAGTAAATTCATATATTTTTGTTTTGAATTTGAACTCATTTGAGCTATTTTAAGAGCCTGCAATAGCACAGTTAAAACATGGTGGCGCTGTAGAGCAAGACTGTAATTTTGTGCTCATGCAGTTGCTCAAGGTCCATCTTCCTACTTGCTTATCCACTAATTCAGCGTCAGGTTTGCTAGAGCATATCCCAGCACACTTAGAGCAAGAAGTAGGGCTACACTCTGGGCAGGTTGCCAGTCCATGGCAAGGCCAAACAGACAAACAACCACTCACACTCACACCTACTCCTATGGGCAATTTCAAGTCACCAATCAACCTAATGTACATGTTTTTGGACTGGGCTAAAAAAGGCTAAAAAGGAAGTGCTGAAAATAACTTTAAAAAAGTATTATTAAAAAAGTTCCACATACTACATCAGTTTGTTCTACAAAAACTATTAAATTATAAGCATGAAGTCAGCGATTTAGTGGGCGGCACGGGGTGTAGTGGTTATCATGGTTGCCTCACAACAAGGTGGTCCAGGGTTCGATTCCTGGCATGCATACTCCTGTTCGATTTCTGTGTGGAGTTTGCATGTTCTCCCCGCGCTTGCGTGGATTTCCTCAGAGTAATTCGGTTTCCTCCCACAGACCAAAAACATGCAGATTAGGTCGATTGGTGATTCTAAACTTGCCCATAGGAGTGAACGTGTGTGATGTCATGGTGACACCTTCAGGGTGTAGCCCTGCCTCTCGCCGTATGTGAGTTGGGATAGGCTTATGCCTTCATGCTTTATCGGGCTTAAAACATTATGGGTTATTTATTACACAGAGCCTGTTTAACAAGACCTGATTCATCTTCACTTTCTAGTGTTTTTATTGGGTAAAGAACAACAGAAGCTCATTGTTTAGTCAGTCAATAATCACTGGTTACATTTTAATAATGGGAAATTAACCGCTTCAATGCTCCCATGAATTAGTTTACTTCTAATACGAGTTTATGTGCTTTGTGTTTCATATTTTCTAGCACAAACGTGCAAAAACAGTAGTTAGTAATGCAAATACAAAATCAATGTAAAAACAAGAGTAAGAGCAATATAATATTATACAAGTATAAATTCATTTATTTACAGGTTTGTCGAAATAAGGCAGTCGATTCCATTGATATTACAGTGTTGTTTATCAACTAGATTTTATTTGCATGAATATTTTAATTTATAGGATTAATGATGTCCATTTTTACCACATCATTAAAAATAGTAAAATATTCAATCATTTTCTGAGTTAATGACATTTATGACACGAGCAAGCTACTAATAGTTCTATACAAAGCGACTTTTTTTACCTTAATATCAGAGCTGAAGTTGTTAATTTTCTGGTGGCCGGCATTGTGCAGATGGTAGTTTGCCCAGCGGAGGAGCAGCTCCTCTGGGGAAAGTTTCATCAGATCCTCGAGAGTCTCACCGTCCCGGAGCAAAGCCGCCAGAGCTGGGAAAGAACATGCATGTGAGTCAGCATAATGATGTCATATAGAATACACATGCTAAAGGCGCTGTCCATGTATAAACATTCATATAAATTTTTATTTAAAAAAAAAATTAAATAAAATAATGCACAAAAAAATTCGAAACTGAGACCGCAAAAGGTGAACCGCATTTTACACAATTTGATCATTTTCACCAGATTTTTTGGACAGTGCATGGTGGTCTGTGTCCTGACTGGCTGCAGACCATTGACAATCAATTTCCTTGGTGTTGTGTCTCCTGTACAGTACAGAATGCGTTCAGCTTGTCAAATTGACAAATCTTCGCTAGCAATGTGACTGAAGTGCTGTACTGTGTGTTTGCAAGTTCTCCCTAACAAACCCTACAATGCCGACAAAACGTTCTGCACCGTCAAAGGTAGCAGGCAGGTTTTCATCTTTGATTTCATTCTATAAAACTGGATTTTCTATAAAAAGATTTGAACTTTGTGTTTAAACATAAAGAAATTCTTGCCATCATGTACACATTGAACATTCATTCATTCATCTTCCCGCCCGCTAATTCCCGAATTCAGGGTCACGGTGGTCTGCTGCGCCAATCCCAGCACATAGGTCGAGAGGCGGTGGTACACCCTGGACGGGTCGCCAGTCTATCTCAAGGCAACACATAGACAAACAACCATTCACACACACACACACACACACACACACACTCCTATGGACAATTTACAAATCACCAATCCACCTAATTGGCATGTTTTGGACTGTGGGAGGAAACCGGAGCACCCGAAGGAAACCCATGCAAGCGCGGGGAGAACATGGAAACTCCGCACAAAAAGATCCCGGCCCAGGAATCTAACTAAGGACCTTCTTGTTGTGAGGCGACTGTGCTATCCACTACGCCGAGTGAATCTGTGTAAAATATATTATAAAAATTATAATATAATAGAAGAAAGATGGAACTGAAATATAGTTTCACTATGTTATTCTGGATATTTCGATACAGTGAGTTCGACACAGTCATTTTTACATTTCATTATAAATAAAATTTTTCTAAGAGCTACAAAATGTTATTATTTCTTGTATCTTGAATGATTTAAACTGTTGTGTAAATGTTACCACATTAACAGACTGTAAAAAAAACCTCACTATATAATTCAACTTTGCTTTCAATCCATGAAATCGCATGCAATTTAAACAACCTGCAATACAGACACACACAGACATCTAATAATTGTCCTGGATACATCCATACTTGCACAGCCATGTGGTTTATTTGCATGTCTTGTCATCATTTGAATGCACACAAACTGAAGTAGTCCATTGTGTTGAATTAATCCAGTTTGTGTGCATTCTAAATGATAAAGCAAAAGCTTATTGTGCACAGATATACACCCTTTATGCTAAATTATACAAATACATTCTTAAGACTAACAGATACTCAACATGGATGAAGAATTTATTCTCCACCGAGTTCATAGTGCCACATTGAAAAAAAATTAAAATACACAGGTTTGACTGTCTGGTGGCTCAGTGGTTAAGGTGTTGGACTGTTGATCAGAATGTAATTCCCAGCACTACCATGCCACTGCTGGGCCTCTGAACAAAAGCTGTTAACCCTCACTTGTTAGTTATTTATTTATTTTTTTAAATGGCAGAATTGTGGGATTGCAGGGGTGGGCAATCCTGGCGGGTTGCTGAGTTTAGCCCAAATTTGCCTCAACACATCTGTACATTTTAAGCATACCTAGCAAGATCTTATTAGATTAGTTGGTTCAGGTATGTTTGATCAGGGTTGGAGCTAGACTCTGCAGGACAGCAGCCCTCCAGAACTGAGATTGTCCAACTATTGCTCTGGGGTCTACGGTAAATGAGACAGAGCAAGCTTTGTCTGAAATCAGTTTCTCCTGAATTTTTTGTCCTGCAGTGTTGATAAAATTCCTTTTCGCTCTCTCGCTCTTTTTCATAATTCACTCCTACATCAACACGTTGTTTGTCTGAATTCCTGGCCAATGGCATCAGCCTGCTTTGCCTGTGAATGGTGTCAGTTTCCTGTCGCCGTGGTAAACAAAGCTCACCTTCATTTCTGCTGAGCTCAATGTCAGCAAACAGGCCAATCTTGATGATCTGCCACAACAGGCCCAGCACCAGATGAGGCTTTCCTTCGCGCAGATCCAGAGCGCCGATATTCACCACATGGCAACCAATGGCTGACGCAGAGTTCAGTGCCAAGTTGAGGTTCTCCTGCATAGAGGTTAGAAAAGATGGGTTAAGCACTAGAGTTATTTAACTGATTGGGGGGGGGGGGAATACAGCAAGGCCTCAAAATGCATTAAATCACAGTTGTTTTGATAAATCCTCAAACCTGTGTTGTAAATGGGGTCAATTTTTTCTTGTTTATTGTCCTCTCATCAATTGTATCAGGAACCGACAGGTTGATCATTTTACTGTTAGGAGAGCAGACATGTTTCAGACATTTTTTATGAACAGAGAATAATGAGTCTAAGAGTTTATATTCACTGTGTTAAACTGATCATGTAACTCACCACAGCACGATTCCATCACCTACAGCCTTGAAGAGGTCGTCTTTGTTGGGGTTCATGGGCAGCACATGCTTGCAGTCTGGATCTTTTTCCAAAGCAGAATTGATCCAGTTTACAAAAGCAAACCGCTCCTCCTCTGATCACACATAAAAAAAGTTTTTAGTGCTCTGCTGACTTCTGAAATGTCACACAAATTTCCTATTTAAGTTAGCAATCTGTGAGTAGTGCAAGAAAGCCTTTGTAACAAATATTTTGCACCAAAACAACATTTAAAATAATTAAAATTCAGGAAAATTTTAGGAAATCATCATTTACAGTAGCTAGAGTAGCCTTGATGCTTAAATCTATTCATCCCCATTTTACACAATGCAAAATAATTTTCTGAAAAACAAAAAAAAAGGTTCTACCTGAGAAGGAGTGCTGTGTGCCTGCACTGGATAATTCTGATGTACCACCGATGGCCAGGATGCCCTCTTTCTTGTTGATAGCATTGCGGAAAGTTTTTGCAATATCGCTACTTTTAAGCTCCTGGAAGATCTACAGAAATAAAACAATGAAATGAAGTTTACAAAAACTACACTGTCCTTGCATTGGTGTTCCTTACTAGCAATTTTGATTCATATCATATTTAATATGGTGTCTTGGATGATAACTTATATTCAAAGCTTTGTAACATATAAACATTCTGTAATTATTAACTCTGTGTGAAATAAAATATATTCAAGGAAAAAATATGCAACTTTGAAAAGATAGTCTTAATCTATTACTTATCATTTTATCTGGCAATTTTTTTATTTTAGTTATAAAATCTCCTTTTGTCTAATCCAAGAGCAGCTTTGGGTTTTAGGAAGTTCAGTTATGCATGTGCTGACTTTGATGCCTTTTTCGTGCAAAGTCCTCATTTAGCAGTTTCTACAAAATTAAACCGGAGAAAGATCTAAACAATAAATATTTATATGCAACGCAATTCATTTTATTTGTAAAGGGTTTTAACAGTCTCAAAGACAGCTTGTAACAGATTATGCTGTAGCAATGAAAGATTGAAGTGTAATGAACAAGCCAGTAGTGAAGTGACGTGATTGTGGCAAGGGAAAAAAAATAAACTTATACTATTACTGTACACATGACTAAGCTTTACCTTAAATGGAAATAATAGTTTAAAGAAACCTGCTGTGGTTCCTACCGAAACAAATTCTTCAAAACTGATCTTGTTGTCCTTATCTTTGTCCCCCTCAGCCATCAGCTTCTGGATGATCTCACGAACTTTGTAGCCTGGAAGGGGAAGGTTGGCCTCTTTGAACAGGTCGTGGAGTTCATAGTCATTGATGAATCCATTGCTGTCAAGATCTGCAGAGACATTGATCAAGCACAATGATTACAGTTTATTGTGCTAACCAGAATGACTGTCATTTGGAGTGCTAAGTAATTATAAAACTGTATTCTACATGCTTTCCAGCTTTTTCCTCTTTAGCAATTTATAGACGCGGATACTGAAAAAAAAAATCAGTTTAGTTAGTTTTATTCCGATTCTCTTAAGTCTATTTTCTGTATTGCTTTTATTCGCTCTTCAAGTTTATTTTCAACTTATTAATGGAAGAACATATTTATTTGTTTTAAAAAGGTAAAATGCAGTAAAGTACTGACGGTTTCCCTGTCACTACATAAGGTTATATTCTCCATTTACTGGCGTTGAAGCACACAGTGTTACCCTGCGAGTTTCTAAAACGCTCATAAAAAGCAGGCCAAGAGCTATTACAACAATCTAATCGATTGATCTGAGAATGACGCAGCATCATGCACACAGTGCAGCTTTTACGATCAAGCTTTAAATGGCTGTGATGTATGGATTAAACCTTCGTTTACGCAAGAGATTTTTTTTACCCAGAAGAGCTGCTCTGCTCTTAAATGATAAAAACAAAAAAAACAAAAAAAAAAACCTTAAGACCAAGACACGCTAGCTTCCGTTTACAGCATGTTTTAAAAATACAGCGACAAATGAATTACAAATTCCCATTCCAGGATGCAAAGTACAATCAGCTTTACGTGTGCAGAGGAAAAAATATTATGCAGAGAGCAGAAGCTAATTAAATGAATGTCTGGAAACAAATTTTATAGGAAAAATATAATCAGAATCTTATGTTTTGCTGACTAATACAAGGCTGCTTAGAAAACTTGCAGTGAACGGAAAACACGTGCCTCAAAACTTTTACTGTGACCGTTACAGCTCTTCAAGCGTCTGAACTGCTGTAATCAGAATCCCAGACATAGAAGCACATGGAAGTACTTAGGGTTGGAGGGTACTGTTAACTATGTATTTACACAGAGAATAACAACGCAACAGGTCAAAACATACTATTCAACAAAGTTCATGGTAAATTCCTTGCAATTACATTTATTGAACATTGCCAACTGTGGTGGCGGCGCAAGTGGCAACTAGCGCTACAATAATAAAACCAGGAAATAAATAAATCGCAGAACATCTAGTAAGGCTGTGTATAGCCTGAGCAACTGGCCCATTAGAATCCTAGATATACGGATGTCTGCATTTTCCTCTTTCGTTTGCATTAAGACACATTAAACTAAATATTAAAAGGTAAAAATGCCACAAGTTTACCATAACTAACAGCTAGTCAGGGACCCTGGTTCAGAAAGTGTGAGTTAAATACTTGGGGGTCCCATATCAGCACGGACCTTAGATGGACACTCAACACCACCCAACTGATTAACAAAGAAAGTGTGGCATGCCTAAGAAGATTCTCAACACCTTCTACAGCTGTGTTACTGAGAGTGTCTTAAACCCTTAACTACTCAGCTGATCTGGACTAGACTGTTCTAGAGAGAATGCATTGTGGGGCTGCAATTTACTGGCATTTTCTAGAAACAAATCAATTAAAAACAGAAAAAAAATGTAAATTAAGAAAAAAGTCAAAAGACATTTCATTGTCAATTCTAAACAATTATTATTCTAAACAATTTAACAAAATATTCTTTATTATGTTTTAAAAATTGTTTTTCCTTAACACTATAATAACACGTTAAAGTCACATTACTCCACCTTGTCGTGGTGGCGCAAAGAGACAACTAAATACCAGGAGGAGCTTCTACCAATGAACAGAAAAAATTGTTTATTAAGGTAATTGTGTTCATGATCGGCTAGCCAGACATAGTACTACACATTCATTTTGATTGTGCGATGGTTAACAAACTGGATGAGCCTTAAAGAGAAAGGTCACATTGTTTCAGGCTTGAGACAAGGCAAACGCGAAAAGGAACAAATTACAAATTAAATGACCCAAACATTGTTCTGTGCGGCAAACATTTTCATGTAAAATGGTATTTTACTAAATAGTCCTAAACTGTACATTTTTTATTTGTTATTCGTTTTAATGGCCCAACAGGAAGACCACTCACCGACTTTCCCGAAGGCTTCATGCAGCTCCTCCAGCTCTTCTTTGGATATCTTTGCTGCCATCTCCCTGGAGAACGACCAACAATGTGCCTTTTTCTACTGAAAGACAAACACAGACGGGGAGAGAGAGAGAGATTGGTTTGTGCTGAATAAAGACACTACTTATTAACATGGCCACTTAATGCCTTTGCTTTGAATTCAGATTTAACACACTAACAATCCACTCTGAGGTCACCGAGGTGTTACACTCTGGTGCCACCGCCTACACGTGTACATTATACAGTGCGCTTCATTTACAGGAGATGCAAATGCATTGATAAATATGCAAATAACAATCAGTACTTTTTTTCCTTGATTTAAGGAAAACGGTAGTTTATTGCACTTACATGCAAAATGATTCATTCTAGTGTTAATCATTAATATATTACGTAGACGTTTAGATTAAACTGAATAATTTCCACATGGTCTATATTAAGTACCACTGTAGGGTCGGTAGAGATAACAAAAAGGTTGTCAGTGACTATTTGATGAGGTCAGGAAATACCAAATCTGTGACCTATTCAGACCAATAAACATCTCAAGATCAAGGTATTTTAGTTTAAATAATTGTCTTTTAAATTTACTTAAATATTTATGGTTTATAGAATATGGCTCATATTCATACATTTCTTTAGCACCATTTAATTTTTGTTATTCCTTATTTATTGTCAAATCAATTCTAACCTACAGGACCAAACTGTAAATCAGGAGATTTTAATACAAAGTTTTCCAAGAAAGGCATCCATCCATCCATGGTCATGGGGATATGTTGGAGTCTAACCCACCAATAAGAAAAGTAAAAAGTAAAAGAAGAAATTTATTTCTATAAAGCACCTTCAAAAGTAACCTTTAGGTATCTCTAAAGTTTCTATGTGTATTATGAAAGACACTAATTGACAGCTAATTTGAACACCTTAAATGATTCTGCATATCTATTATTGTAAAATAAGACTTCTATAAAATCAACTCGAAAAAATAAAATAAATCACTTCAACTAAATACCTGCAAAAACACAGATCATTCAGAGGAATAAATAAAAATGAACACAGTAGCTGTGATAGCTGTGGTTGAAGAGCTGAAGAAGGCAGGCTAAGCCACATAAAACTGACTGGTTTCTTAACGATGACTCAACGCAATGGCGGGTGGAGCAGCAGCGAAGGGCATGCACACACCCATCACAGAGCTTTTCTGTCACTCCTCGCTCTGCGACGCAAACAAAAAATACAATCCTCCTACACAGCATCAAATACCAACTACATGACAAGATAGAAAAAAGTTCACCATTGTTCAGCTCTTAGATTGTTTAAGAACAAAAACAGTATTTTTACCTTTGGTTTGATTTTCTTTAAACGTAACTTCCGATTAGCTTAAAATGAGAGGATATTACCCAGACTACGGCAAAAATTAAATGTGTAGACAAAAAAAAAAGTCTTAATGTTCAGTCCAAGTTGTTTGTTGTGTTGTCGTTTGATCTTACAACAGAGCAACATCTCATACGCTCCACCCAAAGCACCACTACCATCCTGCAACAAGCAGCTTCCCCAGATTCCTTCCTCCTACTGAGAATGATTTTTATGTCCAGGCTGGTTTTTCAAGAAAGTGAATCTCTAAAGCCATAACATCCATTTAACTAAAGCTTTCTTCTCAGTAGTAAACGTAGTCTTTTCTGATCTTATGGATTTTATACGTTTAACAGCAAGTGGCCTGGAGCCATTAAAACATTATGCATTATTACTCAAACACGTTAGGAACCACAAGCACAAACGTGCGTGCTCCTCCCACGGGATTGAAGCTCACAGGCTAAGCGGAATATCCATGTGCGTGCTCTCCGCCCAAAGTGTCCAAACAGCGGTAAGCTAAAAGCAGAACAATGAAAACAATGAACAGCACAGCACAAAAATTTCCCTTCTCTGACTTCTAGAGCTGCGGACGGTAAACTAATCCTGAAGAAAACCAGATCCATGTTCCACAGCTAAGGTTAGCTGACAGTAAATTAAAAAAAAATAAAAAAATAAAAAAATAAAAATATGCATTTCCCTGTAAAGTATAATGATATAATAGAAGCGTGGGTTTTAAAGGCTGAGCAGGAAAATAAGCAAAAGAGTATTAGGAGAGCACAGACCTGTGGTGTGAACGGCTGCAGAGGCTGAGGCAGAAGCAGTGCTCCCTCCACACCCTCCGAGGCGAATGTGGAGCGCCAGCATTCCTGTCTGCCTCACAAAGACCTCAGGCAGCAAGTCAGAACACTTCCTGCCCAGCAAAGGGAGCTGCCTCAACGCCACTGAAGAAGTAGGGGGAGGATGGGGTGTAAAAACTTGCACGAGTAAAAAGCAACTGCCTTACACTACCAGATGTACGGGAGAGGAAAACTACATACATTTAAACAACTGCATAGTTCTCTCACCCTAAACCACCACATATTTAATTTCACCTCACATCAGTGAGACAGCACTCAAACAATAGACATGGTAACAGAGCAGTGCAGGTTCCGGATGTCAAATTCTATATTTAGACTTCGTGTGTAAGCCAGAGATGGCATGACCTGATGTCTTGTAAAGTTTTTTCCCTATCAGATTATGCATAGGTTTGTTCTGACAAGAATTTTTTTTATAGTTTTATATTATATTTTTCCATGTAAAGTGTACAGGTATTAATAAAAATATATAATACCTGTACACTTTACATGGAAAAATATAAACTATAACAAAAAAATATCAATACAGATTGTATCAATAATCTAAATATTGATTTTATTTTTTTTATTTTTTATTTTTTTTTTACAGGCAGGAAATTACAGGGGTATTATTTCTCTTGTGGGCCATTGCAGAAGTCATCATCCATTTCTGTTGTTTCTTTTGTCATTGCAGTCATCTCCATCCATTTTTCTCATTGTTATCTTGGTCCACTCTGTTGTCGTCTATCATCGTGAGACCCTTGCCGGTTCAAAGCCCAAGTTTATTTTATTTGAGTCCGTGATTTAAGAGTCAAAGTATTTTCATGTCACAATTAAGGTAAAAGGCTTGTTTTGGCACATGACCCTGTCTGAATTTTAAGCATTTGACAGAGACATTGTCGGTGACATGGTGACTGTTGTCACTGTGATTACCCATTTAAACAACTTTTACAGAATGTTGTGTTTTGAGCTGATAACTTGTAACAGTAACTTGTTCACCACCTTAGTAAGCAGAAAAACATCTCAAAATGTCCAAGGACACTGAACATTCTGCCCACCATCAGCTTGCTTCTACTGTAAATTTGTTTCTTGTAATCCTAATATCAATGTTTTTGGAATTCAATGGTTCGACAATCAAAAAAATGTTTTATCTGTTAACTGCTCTGGTGTTAGATAATTTATTGTAAATGTACTCTAAGAGTCACACAGGATGTGGGTGAGCACACAAAATCTCTATTGCATGAAACCCGAGTTTGGGAACTGAAAATCATAACGTTGAGGAAGTAAAATGATAGAGAGAGAGAGAGAGAGAGAGAGAGAGAGAGAGAGAGAGAGCGGTTAACTGAATTATCATACAAATGACATACCACAAGCTTAAACACAAGACTTCACCTGTTTAACAAGTCTCAGCTCGTGTGTTCTCCTAAGTGGAAAGGTTTATTGCAAAACATACGGGAGCACCAGAAAGAGCCAGGCAAACACAAGTCAGATTCAACAGGCAGAACTGCTGTATTTAATGTGGTGACTGAGGAACAGTTGTGATGAACACATGGGGAACTGAAATCAGGTTGTGAAGCTACACATGACAGGTGTGTGTGGAAAAACAGGCAACTGTTTGAGTTTAGAAGATTTCACATTGCCCATTCATGGTTATTTCGTTGAAGTATATACGCATCAGCTGCTGCGTACTAGGACAAAGGGGACTGTGTCCACTTACCAGATTAGAAGTGCGTAAATTAGACATCTGAGTCAATAACATGTGTGCATCAAACCAAAGAAGAAAGAAGATATTCCATATATAGGGAACAAAAAGGGTTAATATTACATCGTATTATAGGGTTATTAAAGGGTTTTAAATCATCAACTGCACAGTTTTCTTTCATGCCAACTATCAAATGTACTAAAAAACCATTCCTTAAAAAAAGATAACTATACTTTTTAGCCAAATGTTTATGGACACCTATCCATCAAATCCTTATGAGTCTTCAGCAAACTAGCGCCATAAAGTCTAAAGCAAACAAAAGATAAAATGCTTGTAGAAACATATTTACCGGAATTAAGGAACACAAACCTGTTTCAGCACCTGATGACAATGATTTGCCTTGAAATTACTGTTTGTTAAGGCTTTGTTTAAAGAACCTAAATGGTCTGAATGGTAAAGGTGACAATTTCTACATGTACACGGAAGGAAAAGATGGTGCACATTAAACATTGTGCTTTTCCATTTAAAAACACATTTGAGCTGCTAGATGATGTCAGTGGGCAGAGCTTCCACCTCAACAGAGGAACAAAAGCAGATAGACATGCATGAGATGGTGGTTGAATAGACTAATTTTTACAAACTAAGCAGTCAACAAGTTAATAACAATAAATTAATTTTGAAAAACAGTGACCGCATATATAGCAAGAGATTCCGGTCACATGTTGAAGGTGTGTTAGTTCTACTTGTACTCCAGCAGCAGCAGTAGCAGCCTGGCAACGGAGGAATACTGGTATGAGAGTCTGGTCTTAATAATTACTTTCTAGAACAGTGTAGGTTAGCAGAGGGGGACACAATATCCACACAGGAACATACCTCAGGCAAACAGGAATGAAAAGGTGTCACTGCTGTGGAATGTATTAAAAGCAGGGCCAAAACAAGCTCAGGATACAGAAAACTGCAATAGCACGGTTTAGGTTTCATATAAACTGCTTGGAACTGAACCGGAGTCTCAATGCAAACTGTCTATAATATGAACAAGTTAAGCAAGTACACATTAAGCCCAGAATGATTGCTGTTTTTAGGACATGATCTAACATTTCAGTGGTTTAAGATTTTCAAAAGTATTGAATTACTTTCAGTGCAAAAAATGTATGAAGTGTTTGTCATTTACTTGTCAAACAGCAGATTGGCTGTAGCGGATGGTGGTGACTCAAGGCTGCCTTTGTGACTAACAGAGTTGGAAACAAACCGCTTTAATGAGAGAGAAAATGCCGCTGTTTGGTCCGGAGAAACAGACACACTATGTAACTTCTCAGTCCTGAGTCGAACAACGGCAGTGGAAAGGGAGATTTAAATATTTAACCAGGAGAGATACAAAGGTCACAAATAAACAAACACACAAAAATTACACCACATACAGGTGTTTACAATGCTGAGAACTTTTATACCTCAGCATACAACCTTTAACCTGAAAAATGTGGAATTAAAAATGTACCAAAACTATTTAGCCGAGAGTTGCTTTAAAATGGTCCATTAATCTGTACACTCAAACAGATGAGCTTTCATACCAATACTACCATCAACACAATCACGACTGACTAACTAACTAACCTAAAGACTCTGCAGTAACTTGATGCAATATTTTAGTGAAACCAGAATCTAACTATTGTTTTTAAAAGTGCCAAGTGAACTGTGAATTAGAAACTAGTCTATAATAATCATATTTCCTCATAGCTGACATAAGCTGTCATATGTAGCATTTGTTAATCTTAATGCATTAAATGTTAACATACTAAAGATGAACAAGTACATTTATTATTAAATTGATGTATCAATGCATAATTAATTGTTCCCCCATGTATTATTTTAGATGAAAATAATATTTAAATATATATGTTCACGTCTGGGCGGCGCGGTGGCGTAGTGGATAGCACAGTCGCCTCACAACAAGAAGGTCCCAGGTTCGAATCCCGGCCGGGATC
>JAOTRA010000037.1:971383-988910 GCA_026260255.1 Pseudolaguvia tuberculata | reverse complement strand
AATGTGTGTGTGAATGGTTGTTTGTCTATGTGTTGCCCTGAGATGGACTGGTGACCCGTCCAGGGTGTACCCCCGTCTCTCATCCTATGTGTGCTGGGATAGGCTGCAGCAGACCCCCGTGACCCTGAATTCGGGAATGAGCGGGTAAGAAGATGAACGAATGAATGAATAAGCGGGTAAGAACATGAATCAATGAATGAATGAGCAGAAAAGACGATGAATGATTGAATGAATGAATGAATGAATAAGTGGGTACGAATATGAATGAATGAATAAGCAGATAAGAAGATCAATGAATGAATGAGCGGGTGAGAAGATGGATGAATGAATGAATGAATGAGCGGGTAAGATAAATGAGTGAATGGTTAAGATGAATAAATGGATGAATGAGCGTGTAGAATAATGAATGAATGAATGAATGAATGAATGAATATTTCGCACTCCAGTTCAGTTGGTGGCGGTATTAGACCAGAAACCGGTTATACCGATTATCAGGGGTCAAAAAAAAGAAGGAGTAGAAGAAGAACTCGCGTGGGAGGAGGTTACGCCCCTTGACCCGTAGCGTAGTGCTGAACATCCGGGTATCAGTGTGGTGGTGTAGTGGGGAAGATGGCGGCGCTGATCCTCCCTACTGATTGGGTCAAAAACTGGGAAAAATCCGGCAGAAATGATTTGTGAGTCCCGTTTTGTTTTCCTCACAGAAACCGATTATTTGTTCACTCTGGTTCCACCGTTAGAAACAAACCCGCAGAGTCTTAAGCCGTTTAACATATTGTTACGGCTCTTCATTGTCATTACACTCGCACTTTAGCCCCGCTAGCAGGGATGCTAAGCGCTTGGATATTATTCAGTTTAATAAACAGTGAAGCTAACAGATTATTGCCTACAAGATTATTAAACCTACAAGCTGTAAAATTCGTGGATTTATGTCCAACTCAACGCATTAACTATTAATCATACCGTATTGTTATAGCTTTTCGAAGCTAATGTTAGCAACCAGCATCCAATAACCGCGATTAACCATAAGATTTTAACCGTATCCTTCCATGTTCGGTGTAACGTTAATTATAATTGTTTAAACACTATTTACTGATAAATAATCGAATCATTATTTAATAAAATAACTTAAAAGCTGAAATTAAAAGGGAACTTGGTTCTCTGGTTGTTGAAGCTTTTCACACGTCGCTGTTTGTGTTCTCGGCTAGTCACTTTAGCTGAGTAAAAAAATCCCTGAGGTAAAAGCTTCCGAGTTAACTGTTATATTGTGGAGTTTTATCTAGTTATTATATATTATATATATTACAAACATAAACGAATATTTTATCTTTGTTATTAATTAATAAATGAATGATAATCATTTTAAAGCGGTTGTTATATTCTAATGGAAAAAGATTAATGCTAACATGCTACTGTGTGGCACGTTTTGGCGGCATAAACACTTCTGATTTACCACACACACACACACACACACACACACACAAAACCCTAACCATAACTTAACGTTATCACACACTTATTTAGGACTCCATCTTGTTACACTGAAAACAAGTGTGTTTAACTGTCATTCGTCCATCTTGGTAGCTTGGTGGTGCTGGGAATCGAACCCACATGTGAGGCACTCCATGAATTTAATCTTAGTCCAACTACTACCAGTTTTACATGGTGTTCTATAATTTTGTTTGCCATAACAAAAAAAAATGACTGAATCAATAGTTCTATGCCCTGTGTGAAGGCCCCTGCCTCTTGCCCTATGTGTGCTGGGATAGACTCCAGAATTAGATAATAAGTGTGAAGAATGTATGAATGAATAAAAATAATGTTTTATATATTTGTTATACAACTGAGCAATTGGTGGTTAAGGGCTTTACTCAGGGTCCCAGCAGTTGGACATTAGTGTTGCCTGGAATCCAACCCCATCTTCCAGTTGATAGTCCCAGGCATTAACCACTGCTCTAGCACTTTCCATTGAATGTGTTGCTTTTAAACCAGTGTTAGCCATGAAGGTTAAGGCCTTCCTCAGGAGCCTGGCAGTGGCAGCTATTTTATTTGTATAAAGTGTAAACACAGCTGGATTTTGCTTGGAATGTTGTTGATGATGCAGGTCTTTGAGATGTTTTGTCCCTTTTCCTGACGCACTAAATGCTCCGAAAAATAAAAATCAAAGAATAAATAGTGGACATGTTTGGAAACTTATGCGGATGCTGTATGTGATCAGTGCGTTTCATGACCCACGTTTCAGCCCGTATTGTTAAATTATTCATTCATTCATTCATTCATTCATTCATCTTACTTGCTTATTCCCTAATTTGGGGGTCACTGGAGTCTGCATTAATTGCTCCTTTTTAACTTGTAGATTTGTATTTTTATTTGAAAGATTGTTGTACTGAAGATAGTTTTACTGCAGGATATAGTAATTAGGGCGGTGCATTGGCGTAGTGTTTAGCATGGTCGCCTTACAATAAGAAGGTCCTGGGTTTGATTCCCGGGTCGGTGGTCATTCTGTGTGGAGTTTGCATGTTCTCGCGCTTCTGTGGGTTTCCTCTGGGTACACTGGTTTCTTCCCACAGTCCCAAGAACATGCAGATGAGGTGGATTGGTGATTCTAAATTGCCCATAGGAGTGAATGTATGTGTGAATGGTTGTTTGTCTGTGTGGCCCTGTGATGAACTGGCAAACTGTCCAGGGTGTAACCCCTGCCTCTCGCCCTATGTGAGCTGGGATAGGCACCAGCAGACCTCAGTGACTCCGTGCTCTTTAACACATTACAGTTAGAAAGTGGAATTGCGTCTCCTGATACATGCGGTATAAATGCGACCGTTGTGTGTGATACGAGTCGCATGACCAAATCTTTAGTATGTGGAAAAACAATAAGTGGATGTTTTACAGATTTCTGACTGCACGTTTTACTTACTCACAAAACCGCCGGGGGAAGACTATCGGCAAGTTAGTGATTTCCACGTACTTGTATCTGTCAGTACTTCAGGAAAAACTTGTTTACTGAGTTCCATCTGTTGCTGGTTATTATGTAAGACAGTTCGAACGCACAACACATCACAACTGGTGGTTAGACCAGGTTAAACTACCCACACTGATACGGGATGTCCCCAGAAACACCCTACAGTGGTCATGTGTGTATCAGAACTGGACATTAAAGCAAAAAAAAAAAAACCTGGCAAGATGTGTAAAAGGTGTATGTATGCTGAACCTGTGCTAGGATTGAAGGTCATTTATCTTTCAGATGTAATAAGCCGACACACTTATCCAAAGTGAATTACACTTTTCTTGTATTTTTATTTATTTATCTGGGGTGTCCTGTGTTAAGGGCCTTGCTTGGGGGCCCAATTTTGTCAGGTTTGAATTGAAGTCATTTATGTTGACATTACATTTACAACATTTGGCAGATGCCGTTATCCAGGGTGACTTAGAACCGAGCAATTGGGCATTTAGTAGTTGCTTGGTGGTGTGAAACTCGTCGTAACTGTTGGAGAAAAAATAGCAAGACATGGTGGCAAAACAAGAGCTAGTAATAAGGTGTGTGGAGTTTTTCAAAGCAACAAACTGCATGATTATATAACCTCGTCACGTCTGGAGTGTGGATGGGACACAGAATTGATATTTAGAGGTGGTTTTTGTGTGCGCGTGCGTGTGTGCGGGTGCGCTGAACAGTGGAAATTAATATGCAATAATCTTAGTTAGTGGGAAGTTGTAGCCTAGTGGTTAAGGTGTTTGACTAATACCGGGAAGACCGGGGTTCAAATCTCACCTCCACCAAGCAAATTTTTTTTTTGTAAAAAAAAAAAAATAATAATAAGAGACTGGGTAAGAGCGTTGCCAAATGACTAACTGTAGTTATTGCGTTGGACCGATAAGACCTGGGTTTGATTCCCAGAACCACCAAGCAACTACTATGGGCCCTTGAGCAGTTACCTTAGTTGTACAAAAAAGAGATGAATTGTATGTTGCATGCGTGGGTTTTCCTCGGGTTTCTTCCCACAGTTCAAAAATATGTACAGATTGATTGGGTTTACATTGCCGTGTATGTGTGAGCGCGCTTGTGCGTGCCTGTGCCTTGCGATGGACCGGTGATCTGTTCAGGGTGTTCTCCTGCCTCTCACCCTATGTGCTCTGGAATAGACTCCAGCAGACCCCCATGACCCCGAATTAGGGAATAAACAGGTTAGAAGATGAATGAATTAATTTTTTCTTCAAAGCACTGCTGTTAAATCAGTCATTTTAACCCACAACAATCACCATAAAAGCTGGAATAACTAAATAAATTTTTCTTTGGTGTTTTGTGCTGCCATAAAGAAACGATTAATCCAAACGTAGTAAGACCAATTAATCTTTAATCCGAAACCTGCCTGTCTAGCACACTGACACTGTGGGATGGGTTGGGTTGTATATATGATTACAGAGGAATGAGAACGTTGTAATAGATTTTAAAAATTGGTATTCAATCACGTTGTAGAAATGTGTGTGTGGCTACCTGTCACGGTGTGACGGGAAACACTGTTAACTCATAAACGGATTAAAAGATTTTTTACTTGACCTGGTTCTGCATTTGTTAGGTTTTTATCCTAAGGAATAAAAATAAGGTGCCGTATTTTCAGATAATGCGCCGCAGTTAAAATCCATTACTTTTCTTGAAAATCGACAATGCACCTTATAATCCTGTGCACTTTATATTTATTCTGGTTGTGTTACTGAACTCGAATTAATTTTATCTGGTGCAAGGTGCTCAAGAATCTGTTTTAGTATGACCTTTGTGGCTGCAGGGGAACAGGGCTAAATGGAGCTGTCACTCAATCGCACTTGGATGACACCCTGCTCCGCAGGCTCTAATAGTCCTAAAAATACAGTAGTCATTTTTCTAATATTGGTGAATAGAAAATTTTTTTTATACAGTCAAGCACCCCGACACTATTCATGTGTGTGTGTGTGTCTATATAATATAAAATCTTAAGCAGCTCTTCCATTCTCTGTCTTGTAGCCTCCAGCTGTGTCGAGATCTGGCGAGTAAAGCCGACAATGAAATGTTCCTTAAAGGTAAGTGCGGGAAAAATGTTTTGGAATATCTTTAATCCGTAACAGCCCAAAATTACTGATTGTGATGCATCTATACACACTTTATTGGCAAATGTTTGTAGTCATCTGAACATCACAATCACAAGCCATTTCAGACATCTTTTTCCAGATTTATTCCCATTTTGCTATTGGATAAAGCTCCACTCTTCTAGTAAGATTTCCCAGTCCAATGAGAATTCTTTTCATTCTGTGGAAGGAATTTTTGAAGACTGAATCTAATGTTTGGGTCGTCTTCTTAAAAGTGTGAACACAATAATTAACACACTTCTAGTTAAATTAGTTGGCGTTTTTAAGTTCTCTATCATTTCTAGATGTAAACAAAGTCATTTGTGTAATTGGTATTAATTACAACACTGACGACGACGACGACGATGCTGTTGCTGCTGTTGCCATTGTAACCAACTTGCATGCTGTGAATAACTAAGGGCTTTTCCCTCCGGTGGCCTACAGACGCAGTAAACAGAGCCTCGTCTGGGATTTAGCTCAACTCTGTATTTCTTAACACTATTCCCTTGGATATGCCAGAAAATATCTTTATTTTACTGGGGAAAGGGGGATGGGGAGGAGGTGTATTGGTATTATTTAAAAACTGATCCTTTTATTAGCTTTATCAGTTCTAATCAGCTGTGTAGTTTTATATGTAATGCATGTGGAAATTTGATTTGCTATTTTTTTTATTGCAATTTAATATTAAAGATTATTTTCTCAAATTAAGGGATTTTATTGGTTAATCAGTAATTATTTTTAGCTTGTTTTATATCTTGGAATGTTGAGTTAGTCTGTAATAAATAAAGATGGGACAAAATGTATCTAATAAATAGTTAATAAATTAAGTTCATTTCAGAAAATGTCAATAATGTTTACAATTGTGCTTTTGTATAAAAATTGTATTTATTTATTGCACTCTGTAATAAGAAGTTAGGTCAACTACTAATTGCAGTCTTGCACTACAGCGCCACACTGGTTAAACTGTGCTATTGCAGGCCCTTACTTTAAATCATAGAATGTCAAAGGACTACTTGACAAAAAAAAGTATTTGAATACGCGCATGTGTCTGTGTATATGTATGTATGTATTTATAAATGTTTATATCTTTTAAATCAGAAATTGTTCTCTCTTTGGAATGGGGCAGCATTGTAATGAATTGACACTTTCTTTATTTTATTAATTTCTAATCTTTATTTACTAATGAACTGTTGTTATTGTCTTTAATTTGTTTTCCCTTAGCAGATCTCCAGATGGCCCTGTCCGAGCTCTGCTGGCATGTGGTCCACGGTGGTCTGAAGGTTGATGTGGCTGCCAGCCTTCTGTCTGATGTCATGGTGAGTATTAGCACCTTGTTAGGACAAACTGAAGACTGTTATTAAAGTTAGGACCAGCTGTTAGGACGTCACAGTTTCTAGTGTGGGGAAAATTTCTTGACGTGTCCAGAGCCATGGGAAAGTGAGACCAAAGTAAAGAGCAAGTTTTATAAGAGCCAGAGCTGTGTGCAACATTTGTAGTAACAAATTACAAAAATTCGGGTACACCTCTAACATGGACACCTCGGTTAAATAGACCATCGACTAACTTTAAGAATTAAGTTCATGACTCATTTTTGCATTTTTCCATATATTTTCTAATTTTTTTCATGCTACCAATGTCATACGGTTTCCAGTAACATTTTGTGGCTTGTTTAGAACAGACATCAGTTCAGGACAGCCCATGAATGTTTTCCTCTCGATCCCCTTTTTTTTTTTTTAAACAGCCCACCAAGCTCTTTATACTAGAGTAAATTGTGAAGGTCTTCAGGAACATAAGCCGCATGCTCACCATACGAATTTCTGCTGTGTGATCCAATCACACCGCCTGCCTTAAACAACTTTGTGTACTGTACACACTTTAGAGATCTGTGACAAAGCACTCCTGATCCCTAAATCCTGTGTTTTTTCTTCAAAGCTTTTTGTACAGAAATCGGAAAAATGTAGACAAAGGAAAGCTTGGGGCTGTTATGGAATATATGTTCCCTGATACAGAAACTTATTGCATTCAAAAGAAACTGATAATTTCAGGGCCACGGCGATGGTTAAATGTGGTTGTGTGTGTGTCAATAGGAATATATAGCCTTGGTGCTGATATGCATTATTAATTTATTCATTCATTCATCTTCTTACCTGCATATTCCCTAATTCGGGATCACGTGGGTCTTCTGGAGCGCATATAGGGCGAGAGGCAGGGGTACACCCTGAACAGGTCAGCAGGTCATCTCAGGGCCACACATGGACATACTACCACTCACACACCTTCACTCCTAGGGACAATGTAGAATCACTAACCAACCTAATGTACATGTTTTTGGACTGTGGAGTGCCTGGAGGAAACCCACAAAAGTGCGGGGGGCACATGCAAACTCCACAGAAAGATCCGTGGCCCGGTAAGTGGACCTGGGACCTTCCTGTTGTGAGGCGTCTGTGCTAATTAATATGACATTAAATGATGATAAATACTAGGGATGTCGAGGCCCGATTTCCGATCATGTGGCTTCAGACTCGATGGGAATTGGACGTTGCCTACTGATCAGGACTCTGATATATATGTAAAACACATTCTCATTATTTTTTAACACATCTATAGTTATGCGGTGGCACAGAGTTATACCTCTTGACTCCACACAGAAACAGCAACGTGTGCGGCATACCTGTAAAGTAGAACACGGAAGCAGTGAAGCATACTTTTTTTTATATATATATATATATATATTATAGAAGTATTGGGTGGGGACTCTGTATCGGTAGATACTCAATCAAATGACTCGGACTCGAGGGCAATAAAACCTGATCTGGACATCCCAAAAAATACACAAATATGGTGTGTGATCTGTTGCCAAAGAAACCATCCAGTTGGGGGAGAATTTTACTCTGCAGTAATGCCTAGGTGACCAATTACCTGGTTATGTTTGTTGACATTATTGTTATCGTAGTTATGAGTTACTGTCCGAGTTATTGCCACCTCCTGGTGTAATAAACTGTCTGTAAGAATACACACAATCTCTGCCGGACAAACATTGCGTTCTATTGATAAGGAAGCACAAAGAAATAAAGTTGACTTCAGGGAGAGCGGGAACATCCTTCAGTCTGTAGAATCTTTCTGTAGGCTGGAATTAGGTTCTGCATCAGTGGCGCGTTCCTTACACTCTGCCAGAAGATGTGAAATGGGTTGTCGCTGAGGTGTCACACACTCGTTTAAAGTCACACATCAGATCCGGAGCGCGCAATTGTTGCAGTCGCTTCTTTCATCTGCGGCGCGTAGAAGCACGGCCGCTTCACAGATTGCTTTCGCAGCTGCTCTGACAGTTTATCACAGATGATGAGACTACGGCACTAAGCAAAGCTGAAACGTGCTGTGGATGGATTACTCGCTTCCATTTACTTCCTGCCGTTGCACTTCTCCGCTTTTCTTACGGATTAGCTTCTTGTGCTGTACTATGATCAAATGCTTTTTAAACTTTCTCTTTTTTAAACCAAATGAAGGAAGGAATTGAAACCCGGAAAATAACTTGTCCGTGCTTTTATTGGAGCCTTTACACATGGCGGATTTGTTTTTTTATTTGCGTACGCTCTTGTTTACACGCTAACAAGTTGTGTTGTCATCTGTATAAGCACATAATCCTGCCCTACAGTGGTTAAACCGTGCTATTGCAGGCTCTGTGTTTAATATAAAAGCAGAAAAGTCTGGTGCTATTTCTAATCAGAATGTAAAGTGGAGAGGGTTGGGCTAAACCAAATTAGGAAAAAGCTGTTTCAATTAGAATTCAATTACTTTAACTGTACACCCTTTAAACCAAGTAGGAAACATAGATTCGTTGCTAATATCTGCTAGCAAAACATTCAGCTACTTGTGCACGTCCTATTCAGTGATGGTGTGTACTAAAAATTTTAAAACATGGAAATGAGATTTACAGAGTGACACGAGTTATAGGCACTTTGTCAAGTTATTCATTCATTCATCCATCTTCTAATCCGCTTATTTCCTAATTTGGGGTCACTGGGGTCTGCTGGAGCCTAATTCAGCGCACCCAGGGTGAGAGGCATGGGTTACACCCTGGACGGGTCACACGGATGAACAACCACTCACACACATTCACTCCTATGGGCAATTTTTACTCACCAATCAACCTAATGTACATGGATGTTCGTTGGGGGGGAAGGGGTGTTTGGGCTGGGAGGAAACCCATGCAAACTGCAAAGATCCCTGGTCCGGGAACAGGCACATTAGGTTGATTTGGTGATTCTAAATTGTCCATAGGAGAGAAGGTGCATGGTGGTTTGTCTGTGTGGCCCTGCGATGGATCATGGTCCAGGGTCTACCCCTGCCTCTCGCACTTTGTAAGCTGAGATAGGTACCAGCAGACCCCCATGACCCCGAATTAGTGAATAAGCGAGTAAGAAGATGAATGAATGAATGACTGGATGTTTACTTATGTTTTAGCTACTACAACGAAGACCTGTGTATAAAAATGAATACGTCTTATATTTAACAGGTAATGGAACATAGTAAACTGTCCCAGATTCTTCATTTCCGTTTTCTTTTCCATTAATTCTGTACTGTAGATCCTGTGCATGTGGCCTAGAAAATCTGAGTTTACATGAACCTTAATGTTACAGTTGGAATTTGACTGTAACATGTAAACATTCATTCATCATCTTACCCGCTTATTCCCAAATCCGGGGTCACGGGGGTCTGCTGCGCCTATCCCAGCATACATACGGCGAGAGATGGGTGTACACCCTGGACAGGTCGCCAGTCCATCTCAGGGCAACACATAGACAACCAACCATTCACACACATTCACTCCTATGGACAATTTACAATCACCAATCCACATAATCTGCATGTTTTTGGACTGTTGGAGGAAACCCACGCAAGCGCGAGGAGAACATGCAAACTCTGCACAGAAAGATCCCGGCCCGGGATTCGAACCCGGGACCTTCTTGTTGTGAGGCAACTGTGCTATCCACTATGTCACCGCGCCACCATAACATGTAAACACTTAATTGGAAAATAAAACTAAAAGCTCTGTAAATGTAAAATGACTTACAACAGCTTACAGCCGCCTGAAAGCCCTGCCCATGTCAATCTGATTATGCAAAGGTAGCGACGGTTGCTCTTCTTTCAGATGGAGAAATACGGTTTAAGAGAGCCGAGAGACGTAATGACTGAGCTAATCTTGGTTCTGCTTGTTTTTCAGGAGCTGAGAGAAGAAATGCCGTCTATTCTAGCTGATGTGTTCTGTGTATTAGGTGAGTCTGCTTACTTCATTAGTGCTTAATGTGCTGGGCTGCTGAAATGGTTAATGAATTGTATTGTTTGTTCATTTCTTTTAAAAAATGTTGCTCAAATTGGATCATATTACTAATTATAATTAATTTATTATAAATACATGGATGACATTAATAATAAAATGGTTTTTAATGCATTTAATTAAATTTTTATACATCTTCCCAACGCTGTATTTAGGTCCACACATGTACAGTATCTATACGTCTATAAGGGAAATGATAACACAGGGTTTAATGTGTTGGGAGGCTAATGCTTTTATTGTATATACAATAATTTATACATTATTTAAATATCTTAATATTCATTATAATATTTTGCTATAAATAGGTGGACAAATTTAATAATAAAATAAGCATATACTTGCATTTTTAAAATTAAATTATAGATATTATTGATTGCCAAATGCAACATTTGGGTATTAGTGTCAATGCAGTACTTTTAAAGTACTTTCAGAAAAGATTGTCCAACTTTTTTTTAACATGACTTTGCAGTTTGTCCAAATTTCACTCCTCCTATGCATAATACTGTACAGCAGTGGTTTGGTAAATTTAGTGTATCCATATTGGACTCGGTAACATAACCTATTTTTTGGTCTAATGGCAAGACTTAAAGTACGAGAATATCTAACACCCACCACCACCCCCAAAACTAAGATTTAATTCTGCAGCAAGAACCACCCTGATGCTGACCATACCGATGTTATGCTTTATTAAATTTGTTGTCTTCGCTGACACGCCTTTTTGCTTGCATGCAGATATCGAGACGGGATGTCTGGAGGAGAAACACAAGCGTGATCATTTCACCCAGCTGGTGGGCGCGTGTTTGGTAAGCACAGTTTCTGCTTTCCTTTATGACTGCAGTGCAGCACTGTGTTCGTGTTTTAAATGCTTCTGATCCACCACAGTATGGCAGTATTGCCTTATCCACAAATGTAAAATCCTCCCTTTTTATAAATGCTCTAGCTTCCACAAGTACTGCAAAACAGCCACAGGCTTACAGCTGCCCCCTTGTGATAAATCATTTTGCCAGCAGTGATATCAGAAATTGTGGATTAGCTTTGATGTAAAGAATATCGTTTGACTTAAATAAGGGATCTCTTAAAGCCTTAAGGATCTCCGATTCGCGCCCCCCCCCACGCCGGAATCGATACAATGATAAAGTATAAAATATATTTAAAGGAGACGTTTGAACAAAGTTCAGCAGTTTGTATTTTCATTATATAGAAGCTTTTATCGATTCTATTTTTCTACTTTGACACAATAAGCAAAATGCCTCATGTCTCTAACGATATGTCCCATTTCATCAGTGTTGTGTTTCTGACGCCATCCTGAAAGAGCGGCTTGACCCCGACACGCTAGAGTCCCTCGGCTTGATCAAACAGGCCCAGCAGTTCAACCAGAAGATTGTCAAAATCAAGACCAAGCTGTTGTGAGTAATTTAAACACAGTTCTCATGGTACTCATTGTTAAGCTGTCATTGCTGCCATAGTGTGTGTGTGTGTGCGTGCGTGTGTGCGTGCGTGCGTGCGTGCGTGCGTGCGTGCGTGTGCGTGTGCGTGTGCGCGTGCGTGTGTGTTTGTGTGCATGCGGCTAAGAAGCTCCATTATTATTTTTTTTATTTCTAAAAGCACATGCTTTAGAGAGCAGTAAATGCTTAACCAAACAACTGAGAGATTGTCAAGGAAACAGATGCTGTGTGTTTTCTCAAATCCAATTCCAATCAATCTGTGATCATGACCCAATCCTAATGTTAATGGACACGTACTACATGGTCAAAAGCTTCAGCAATCACCCTATTCTGCTATTACATCTTTGTTTTTTTAGCTGTTTCTTATTGGGGGATTAGTGCATTTTAATCAAACGATTATTAGATTCACCCAGTCCACACTTATCAGCCACAAGGTGGGCTGCAGCACCCTACTTTGGACCAGAGTAAGTATGTGGAGTGCTTAAAGCTTCTGGGTTTTCTGCCTTTCCAAGCGTGCTTCGTTAACGCTCCACCAACAGCTCAACTCATGTTAACAACCAATTAAGGTCATACAATTAAGGTTTAATATTGGAATTCATTTGTTTTATTCCTGCTTCCACTGTCTTGAGTCAAATCCAGTCTGTAACACATGGAAGGAAAAAATCTGAATGGGATCAATTTAAAACGTGCTGTGTAAATGTAGACGGATGGAGCATGACAAGCGGAACTTGTGTAGTTGGGCTTCTCTATGAACTTTCGATTTCCTCTGAACAGCAGAATCCTATTATAGATTTTTTTTCCCCCATTCCAGTTTGGAGCATTTTTATTCTGATCGGACTCTCGATCCATGTAAACAGAGCTGCTGTTTTTAACTAATGGTTTATTCCAATGTTATTTCCTGCTTCTAGAATTCTGCTAGTTTGTTACATGGCTACACGAGTCAGACATTATTTCAGCTTCACACTGACTTCTAACACAGACACAGGAAGTGTTAAAAAAAAATAGGAATGCTGTTTATTTTCAATGTTTTTTTTTCTCTTTTTTTACCCTTCCGTTTTGACGACCGCAAAGAACACCAAACTTCTTTATATATATATATTGCATTGTCTTCTGACGTTTCTGTCTTGTTCCTTTTCCAAAAGCGCTGCTTTGGTGTGCGAGTGTCAGAAAAGCGCTGCAACTCTGTAATTTGCCCGCCACCTCATTTTCTTTTCCACTCAACGCGCTCCACAGGGCTTCCACTGACAATGATTAATTTCACGCCTTCGTGTCTGGTTGTCCCTTTGAGTTCTTATCAATGTAGTTGAGATTCCTGCACAGAAAGACTCGTCTATGTCTCTGAACCGGGGGCCGAGCCCCCCCATCCCATGAGCGAGCACACCCGCTTACCGGTAGCTCTGCCCAGATCGGTGGAGAAATTAATTTCGCTCATCGTTCGTGGATCTGATGTGCTTACAAAATGTTTTTTTGCCAGAAGACATTAGACTGCGTTGACTGCGACTGATGAACTTCTCGTTGGCGGAGCAGAGTCGTTTAAAAAAGTGCTGATTTTAGTTTTATTCGAGTCAGTTACTTTCACCGCCTGCTGAAGCGCTGCAGAAAAAAAGTTGAGAGGCCATTATACTGAAATAGACTGATTAAAGCTTCACATTAAAACCGTGAGCAGGTGAAGTGACCCTCATTGAGCAGCTCATTACACTGACTTTGCTGGTGACTTCAAGCTGTTGGTCTCACTTTGTGGACTGTAGGTTTCATCATTAGACATTTGGGATTTAGAATGAAGAAATTAGTGTTAGACCTACCCTGATTTAGAAGTTGCTTAAATACTCCTGATCAGTGGTGGCACAGCAGTGAAGGTGAGCAAGGTCCGCAACCGTACAATGTTATATTAAAGTGATAAATGTAAGTGTCTCTGGATAATGACATCAGCCCAACGCTGTAAATAATAACACACATAAGAACATTCATTCATTCATCTTCTGACCTGCCTATTCCCTAATTTGGGTACACTGTAAGCTGGGATAGGTTCCAGCAGACCCCATAGGGCGAGAGGCAGTGGTACACCCTGGACGGGTCGCCAGTCCATCGCAGGGCCGCACATAGACAACCAACCACTCACACACACATTCATTTCTATGAGAAATTTAGATTTACAACAACCAGACTACCCGGAAGAAACCCACACAAGCATGGGGAGAACATGCAAGCTCGGCACAGAAAGATCCTCGGCCTGGGACTCAAACCCGGGACCACACATGAGAACATTTTACTTTTTTTTGATTGCCCACTCTTAAGTTATTGAGTTTTACTAACTTTTCTTGCCACCTCGACTTAATTTTAGCATAGTTACTTATTC
The DNA here is from genome assembly GCA_026260255.1 of Pseudolaguvia tuberculata. Taxonomy (NCBI): domain Eukaryota; kingdom Metazoa; phylum Chordata; class Actinopteri; order Siluriformes; family Sisoridae; genus Pseudolaguvia; species Pseudolaguvia tuberculata. Next base: position 974,683 of record JAOTRA010000037.1, on the reverse strand, counting down.
ACGATGAAGATGCAGATCGTCACAATTTGTACCAAAATAAGCAAATGACGATTTGATGATTTAATGATTATTTTTAACCTTTTCCTGGTTTATATGTGCCTTAAACAAACCTGTCTACTTTTTCTGAGACATTACATGTCTGACTTCTGTTCTGTGAAATCCGTACTGTTGTTGTCTCTGTCTTACAGTTATAAGCAGCAGAAGTTTAACCTGTTGCGTGAGGAGAACGAAGGTTACGCTAAACTAGTGACTGAGCTGGGCCAGGATCTCTCAGGAAACATCACCAGCCATTTTGTTCTGGAGAGCATCAAGTCGTTAATAGGTACCGAGCTCTTTTATCACATGCTGCTCCACTTGCTTTTCATTGCCTTGCATTATCTCCAATCTCATGCGTCTTCAGTTCCATCGATCGGTAATAAATTTCTCCGTCACCCGTAATGGAGGCCCCGACCTGCGGTAATTACAAAATCATAAGCAGAAGTAATCTGTCCTGATGAAAAACACAACGATGCAATGACTAATTCACTGTGATACTAGTGTGTGTGTCATCTGATTATTCTCATTCTAGTGAGCTGTTGATTAGGTGATGGATTTGAATCAGAGATCTATCGATTTAATGGTTGCTTTTAGAACAGACACCGATATTGGTATTGATTTCACTTTTATCACACCGATAATTGATTTCCCAAAACAATACTTAATTTATTTTACATTAAAGAAATCATTCATTCATCATTTTACCCGCTTATTCCCTAATTCGTGGTCTGATGGAGACTATCCCAGTGCACATAAGACGAGAGGCAGAGGTACACCCTGGACAGGTTGCCAGTCCATCACAGGGCCACACATAGATGGAAAAACACGCACACACACACACACACACACACACACACACACACACACACACACCTATGGACAACTTAGAATCAACCAATCAACCTAATGTACATGTTTTTAGATGTTTAATTCATCTTTAAATTTTTTTTTTATGAAGGATGTTTCAACTTGGACCCAAACCGCGTGTTGGACATCATTTTGGAAGTGTACGAGTGTCGTTTGGACCAGGACGAGTTCTTTATTCCTCTCATCAAGTCGTATATGTGCGAGCACCAGACCCTGTGCCACATCCTCGGCTTTAAGTTTAAATTCCATCAGGTGAGGTGGAATATTATTGTGTAGGGGTTGTCATTTCCACAGTGAAAGTAGAGTTTTGTGTGTCTGATTACTGGAGGAAATTATAATCCTTGACCAGGACGAGTGACTCATCCAAACATAATAAAATAAAGGATTAGCGTGCACTGAATAATCCCATGTGTACTGAACACACCATGTTGTGTTGAGCTCTGGAAAATGTGTATAAGTCCGGGGCCATAACCCACTACATCAATGCGCCGGTCTTCTGCTTGTATTTTTGTAACTTGTACATAGTTTTAGCTTTGTCAGATCACATGACCTGACTCAGTCCCTCTAAGAATTAGTGAATTGTAGAAATCAACACACTATAAAGCAACTTTCTCAATACACATAGGGTTGTATCATTTCGATTCTAAACCCCCCCCCCCCCTCCTTATATATTTTCGTTATTTCATGTCGCGTGTCAAACATTAGTGCAGCCGCCATCACCTCTCAGCTTTTAAATTTATAGGATTACTACTTGATTTCATGTTGGTTTTATTTGAACAATTTCCAGATGTTTCAGCAATTCAATGTCTATTGAGGTTTTTTCCCCATTCTGATGAAAATCATTAATCAGCCTTCTATCATCTACTTGTAATAAACATCAGTGCTGTTACTAAAAAGTGAATTTCCCAGCAAAAAAAATCCTGTAAAGAAATAAATCCGTGCATCAAGCATTTTTTCGACGGAATCCCATTCATTCATTCATTCATCTTATCCGTTTTTTCCCTAATAATTTTGTGTGTTTGGAACCAAAATGTAACTTAACATTTTTCTAGTAAAATTTAAATTCTCAGCCGTACAGACTTCTTCAGAGCCATTTACATTTGATTAGAGATTCATTTGCAGGACGATTGATACGTGATTGTCCCACAATCCCAATTTAACGAAGCAGCTGTGATCGGACAGCAAAAGCTGCTTATGAAATTCCAAAAGAATTCAGAGTGAGTTTTACTATTACAAAGGCTGTTTATTGACCATCGGAAATGCACATGAAGACATTGCTAAGGCTAAAAAGCTTCAACTCCGTAACCAATGCAGGACAAAAACTAAACTATATTTTAATACTAAGCGTGCATTATATTTATTAAAATAATTTTATATTGATAAATCCTAAAGTGGATTATTGTATATTGGATTTGTCTATTGTGAATTGTGATCTACACTAACCCACCAGGTTTTCTCTCCAGGAACCCAACGGTGAAACTCCATCGTCTCTGTACCATGTTGCCGCTGCTTTGCTCCAGCACCATCTCATCGCCCTGGAGGATCTCTACGTGCATGTACGTAACTCCTTTACTGAACAGAGTCACAGACGCCGCCATGTTTTAGTGTTGGATAAGAACCCGTTAATATTGAGACATCCTTATCCAGAGTGACTTACATCTGAGAAATTGGGGGTTAAGGACCTTGCTCAAATACTCAGAGTAGCTATTGGTGGAGCTGGGGATTGAACCCTGGTCTTTCTGGTATTAGTCCAACACCTTAACCACCAGGCCACCACTGTTAACAAATATTATTTTTGTAGTGATGGTCCCCTGTGTGTCTTGTATATATTCACTGCAGAGAATTGAAGTCTAACTCAATATTGTTTAACAATGCCGGATTTGTGCATGTATAGAAATCAACACGCACATTAAAGCACTTTTATTAATTAATTTAAGGAATTGTTTCTTATAGACTAAAGCATTACTGTGTGAAGAAGGGAGGGATGGAGGAAGGAAGGAAGAAAGTAGTTTATACACAAACAACATAAAATTGCTTTATTTTTCACATGTCTCTGTATCTAATATATTCATATTCTTCTGTCACTATATATTTTAATCTCTGTCTAACAAGCTCTGTCTCTCTTTCTCTCTTTTTTTTCATTATTTCTCACTTTCTCCTTCTGTTTTTGGCTAACCATAAATCTGTGTCTATGTATATGTACATTATTTTATTCTATCTTGCCATATTCTATCCATTTATTTTGCGTGTCCCAACCAGCCATCCATATTTCATTCCGTTTAACTATGAAGCTGTCTATTAACATGTACATACATATTTTGTCAGTATCTATCTATCTATCTATCTATCTATCTATCTATCTATCTATCTATCTATCTATCTATCTATCTATCTATC
>JAOTRA010000037.1:946954-971283 GCA_026260255.1 Pseudolaguvia tuberculata | reverse complement strand
CTATCTATCTATCTATCTATCTATCTATCTATCTATCTATCTATCTATCTATCTATCTATCTATCTATCTATCTAAAGCAATTTGTGAGTATTTTATTCTCTGTCTGTCCATCCATATTTTATTCTGTCTATCGATTGATACTATATTTTGCTTTTGTTATTAATAGCACAGAATTTGCACTTCCTCTCCTTTATGGTGAATTATTAATCATAAAAATAGGTTGTATCCAGGCCCCAAGCTTACAATTCATTTTTCTGCCTTTTTTGGCTCTAGCTTGTCCCGCTGGATTCCAACATTGTGGAAGAGCACAAAAGAGAGATCCTGGAGGCCAAGCAGATCGCCCGCAAACTCACCATGGTGGTGGTGCCGTCTGAGAAGAGCGACGATAAAGAGAAGGACAAGGACAAAGAAGAGGAAAAGAATGAAAAGGTATTTGTTGCTTGACTCTATCAGAACAGCACTAGCACGCTGAACGACAATTTGGTAGTGCGTGCATGCGTGCGTGTGTGTGTGTGCGCACGCACTCGTGTGTTACTCTTCTTACATGCTTATTCGCTATTTGGCGGGCATGGGGGTCCGTTGGAGCGTATTCCAGTGCACATAGCGCACACAAACAACCAGACACACATTCGCCACTATGGACAAATGTGACTCAAGAATGTCTAGAATATTTGTTGTATGTTGTAGCATTACATAATTCCTTTACCCAAATCTCACATACAAGCTACTAATCGCAATTGAACATTGTAATACATTTGTGGACCTCAATCTAACAGCAAAACCAATAAATCTGGAATAAGATGTTTAAAAACACATGAATCCGAATTAGTTGTCAAACATTTGGCGATTGTGTGTGTATGTAACGCTATACACAATAACTACAATAAAACTAGAGAGAGAAAATACAAGATTTATTCATCCAAATTTTTTTTTAATTCAATAAACTTGCAGTCCCCGGATTCATAACTTCCCCTCCTGTTGAGAATGGCACATTGTCAATCGTCTACTTTCTTCCTTAAAGGATTTGGAGTCAGTATAGTCTTCTGTGCGTCCTCAGTCATGGTGGTGTAGCAGAGAGTGAACACACAGATTGTACTGTTTTTTTTTGTTTTTTTTTTTATAAAGACCCCACCTGTGTAGAACAGTACCTCATTAAACCTGTGAGTCAGGGTCAGCATGTTATCAAATCCACATGTGCACGAACACATGCAGACCCTGTCTCTCTCTGGGCACGTGCAGCAGTATGTCAGGACGAAGCATTACAGCGCAGGCTGGGCGGGCGGATCAATGCCTGCAGTGCTCTCCAGCCGCGGTGTTAATTGTTCTGCAGTGGCTTGGTGCAGCTCTTGTTTCAGCTGTGCGTGTTTAGAATAGATTGGCTTCTCGCCTCACAACCATCGACGAGTAGCTACTTTGATTGTGTTTATTTGGCTCAGGATCCCCCAGGTCGAGATAGACCAGAGCTTACGTGCACGAGTGTTAAGGCTTGTTGTCTACAGCCTCCATGTTTCTCATTGAGGCCTGGCTAAAACATGTCTACACCATGTCTACTGTGTAAATCAATCCTCAGCACCTCCACATGGTGTGTGGGTGTGTGTAAGGGTGTGAAGAAGCAGCAGCTCACCTCTTTTATTTTTCTCTACAGCCTCCTAATAACCAGAAACTGGGTTTACTAGAGGCGCTGCTACAGATCGGAGACTGGCAGCACGCACAGAGCATTATGGAGCAGATGCCACCTTTTTATGCCACCTCGCATAAATCCATAGCTGTAGCACTGTGCCAACTGCTGCACCTCATACTGGAGCCTCTGTACCGCAGGTATGCCTCCACACACACACACACTGGCACATCTCCGCCTGCCTAAACACACACACACACACACACACACACACACACACACACACACACACACACACACAAGCGAATCCAGCTGTCACTTTGAACTGCCTGGAGGAATATCAATACAACAAAATGGTTTATTATCGAGACTAAAGCATAATAAATGTACAGGTCATTTAATTGTTTGTTAGGATTTGTCATCATCAATACCAATATTACTAATATATCATCAGTATTACCGTAATCATGTTACCATTATAAACATTTTTACAAATGTCATTGTCAATATAATCATTACATCACCACCAATATTAGTCAATACTACAATATCACTAATATTAACAATCATAATTATCTTCAATATAACTATTGTTATAATCATTACATTATCACCAATTTACTCAATATTAGAATTTCACTAATAATACAAACATCACTATATTACCAAATCACAATTCCATAAAGAAAACATTGAACACACACACACACACACACACACACACACACACACACATTTGCATAGCTTCCGAACGCGTGCTGGCTGAAACAAATGTTTTTTTGGAAATTGAACATCTCCTGGGTGTATGTGTAACTTTCGTATCCCAACAGTGCTCCATATGCCAATTGCAATTCTTACTGTCAAATTTGGAAAGAATTTAAATGCTACGGTAGCATCATATCCTGTTCTAGCAGAAAAGCAACAATGTTTTTTTTAATTTATTTCCCATTTTTCCTAAAATCCTCTCACTCATTGATGTGATCACAGGGCAGGGGTCCCTAAAGGTGCAAAAGGCGGTGTGTTAAAGCTTCTGAAGAACCAACAAGCTCTTCCCCCTGTAGAGAGTTTTGAAGATCTCTTTAAGGATGTGTTTACCATGCTGGGTTATCTGGGTCCACATCTCTCCCACGACCCCATTCTCTTCGCCAAAATTGTGCGTCTGGGCAAGAGCTTCATGAAGGAGGTAAAGCAGAGCAATGGACAATGCAGACATGTAAACGCATACACATACAGTCCTAATACCAAAATCACTTACTAATTGAAGAGCATTTAAATATTTGCACCCCTGCTTAAGATGTTCTCTTCAGGTTCTAATAAATGCAGTTTTGTTCTAAATAATATAGGACCACATTAAAAAAAGAGTATTTATTCAGAATTATTGTTGTCTTCATCAAATCTCATGTGCCACAATTATTAGCACACCTGATGTTGGTACTTGGTACACCACCCTTTTGCCAATAATTATGAAGGCCACAGTATATGGTGTAACAAGCAACACAGCAAACCATTTTTAAATTGCACCCAATACCTGCAAGCTATTTTTATATTGATTAAATTACTTTAACTATTTGGCTTTATGTATATATAATTTTTCTTTATTTATTTATTTATTTATTTATTTATTTATTTATTTATTTTTTACAATTTTCTCAATTAATTTAACTCCTGAGTGGCGTAGTGGTTAGCACGTTCACCTCACAACAAGAAGGTCCCGGGTTCGATTCCCAGGCCGGGGATCTTTCTGTTTGTAGTGGTTTCCTCCAGGTACTCCGGTTTCCTCCCACAATCCATAAACATTTGTACATTAGGATGATTTGGTTCATACAAATTGCCCATAGGAGTGAATGTGTGTGTGAGTGGTGGTTTGTCTGTGTATGGCCCTGTGATGGACTGGCAAACTGTGCAGGTTGTAACCCCACCTCTATGTGCGCTGGGATAGGCTCCAGCAGATCCCTGTGACCCCGAATTGAGGAATAAGTGGGTAAGAACATAAAAGAATGAATGAATGAATAATTTAACTCCTATTCCATATTAATATAAGCCATTCATGCTCTATAAATCATTCACTGTTGAGCTATTTTACCAAATTAACATCCAGAAAACAAGCAAACAATCAATGATTTGCATTGAAATTTAGAAAATCTGTCCTGATAATTCCTGGTTTATTTTCCTGCATTCAGTTCAGCGTTTATTGGCATGTAATGAGGGGGTTAATTTGTTTTGGGTACCGGACACACTGTTAATTTATTGCCTTGGCTTGTGTTATGACAGGCCCGTTTGTTTACCAGCGTTTCCTCCTCATTGTCACCATGCCCTGTTGCTAATGGCTTAGCTCCGGCACGCTAATGGCGCTATTAATTGTTTACGTGAGGACATAACTCCTGCTGTAGAGCATGCTGTTATTACACAGACCAACAGTGGAACAAGAAGAATTCAAAGTCCATCAGAATCACTTCAGGACAGGAAAACCGCCCTGTTACACTGTAGTGCTTTGCATTGCTGATGATTTTTCCTGAATTGTACATTTTATAATTATGCAACAATTGATTAAGTCAATTACTTCAGCTTATGCACAGTTATAAATATTACTTTTTAAAATGTATTATTTTAAGTAATAAATAAAACAAGGAAGTCTCTTAAACTTGAAAGTAAATGGGATTATTTCTTATTTGAATTTAGTTATTTATTTGCATTAACCAATTGTTTATCATCATTATATTTAATATGTATACATACCGGGTGGCGTAGTGGTTAGCACAGTCGCCTCACAACCAGAAGACCTAAATTTCAATTCCCGGCCCGTGGATCTTTCTGTGCGGAGTTTGCATGTTCTCCCTTGCGTGGGCTTTCTCTGGGATGTCTGATTTCCTCCCACAGTCCAAAACATGTACATTAGGTGGTTCTAAGTTGCCCATAGACAAACAACCATCCACACACATTCACTTTTATGTGTGCCCTGCGAAGGGCTGGCGAGCTGTCCTGCATCTCGCCCCAAGTGTTCTGGGATAGGCTCCAGGAGACCCCCATGACCCTGAATTAGGGAATAAGCGGATTAGAAGATGAATGAATTTATACATACCAAGAGTCTCTTAATTGTCACATCTTCTGAGCACGGAAATTCTTTATTGCCATACAGTGCCACACTGGTTGAACTGTTCTATTGCAGGTCCTTCCATTAGCAGCGATTCCTGACCAACAGGGTGCCGCAGTGAGCTCTGTTGGTGGCCGTGTCATACTGTTGATCATTGAGTACAAAAGAAAACTGTCATATTGTATTAACTAATTTCATCCATGATCCTTTGTGACCAAAAATATACTTAATGACCAAAGGCAGGGCATCAATACTGAAAACAGGAAATACAGGAAAGAGTGATATCATTAAATGTGATCCACTGCCTTTCATGACCTTTCGACAAATATTTATTTTGGTTAGTAATGTCGGATAAATCTGTCGTATTCCTGACTGACTTTAGTTAAAAACTGAAGGCATAGAACATTTGCTCCCAAACATTGCTTTGTTTTTTCCCCTGACTTTCGCCCCTGCAGCCTTTAAAATGTCTTGTTTTTTGGTTTTTAAAGATAGATCCGTTTATTATTCGCCTCAGGTAATCTTGGCACCCGCAACAGAGATCACTGGGAATTAGCCGTTGCCCTACAAACAATAACCTATTGGAACAAGCGCCTTAATAAATCCCTGCAATTAGTTGTACAGCTGGAACAGCTGTCAGAGCCGCCATCGTAAGCACCTTACGAAAGTTCACCAACAGTGTAAGTTGAGAGTGATCCTGTTCTTCAATCTGGTGTGTGAGGATTCAGTGTAGAAGCAGCACTTTGGTTTGGTGGTCAATAGAAGCATCAGGATTCCAGAGATTCGGTATAATTACACTTGTTTCACTGGTGCTCTTGTGTAATGCAGCAGAATCAGTAGGGATGTGGTGCTGTAAACCTGTATTGATCTTTATTTGAATGATCTCTGTTTTTCTTTTTGCCCCTCCCTTCTTTCCTCTCTGCCTGATAGTACCAAAGTGAAAGCAAGCAGGATGCCAAGGAGAAAATGGTGAGTCATGGGGACATAAAGGGAACTTATGAAGCATGTAGTGGGGAAACAAAGGCACCGTGGTCGTTTCAACAAATTCACCCAGAATTGAGGAGCTCAAGGGAGGGTTGGGGGGTGGGGGGGTTTAAAGGAACGAGCATCGGAACAAAAGCTTGGAGCAGAATGAACTCCCATCATGTTGAAGATGCAGTGATCACGCTCCATCATAATGCCTATTTATCCATCTGGCTTGTCTTCACACACTTCCTGCTTCAAGGACAGAGAAAATCTTTTTTTTCAGCTCTGCCTTTAGATTCTGCTCTGATTGCGTCTGCAAATGTGCGAATTGGGTTTTATTATTAAACACTCACTGCATTTAGGCTATTAAGTGAGGCATATGGTCAAGTTATCCAACCGTGATCCTGATACAAGTGCAATATAGCCTATATATGCACACTGTCTTCTGCTCGGTCTATACCGTTTATAGCAATTATGGAATTTTCACCCAGTTGCTCCAACATCTGTCTAGTGCTGGGAATCTGCTGTATGAAAGCGGCAGTAGGAGGCAGACCCCTGCAGGAGTCCCTGTGGATTTAAAAAAGAAATTAATGACAATAAATAATGAGTTTAATCTAAATTTATTTTATTATAGTCTTAGTTTTTTATTATTTTGATAATGATGGTATTCATGTAACATTGAAATAAAATGTGTTCAATCACAACCCGCGATATGCCACACCCGCCGCCATGTGAAACATGGAATTCCAAATACTTGACTTTTCCTGGTTGGAAACTGAGATTACCAGCAGTGTGTATGGACAAATAACAAGCATAAGATTAAAATAAACATGAAATCCAACACCCAAAAAAAAAAAACATTGATTAAAAGACAAGATCACAACAACGCAGGTGATGTCTTATAGCCCTGATGTGTATGTATGTATGTATGTATGTATGTATGTATGATAGATAGATAGATAGATAGATAGATAGATAGATAGATAGATAGGAAGGAGACCCAGGAGTGGCAAAGTGGTTGTCGAATCTTGATCTTCCGATTAGTCCAACACCTTAACCATTGCTCTTTTCCCCTTAACTTGTAGCTGTAATACCTCCATATTACCTTTGTGTTAGGATCCTGGTAGCAGATTATCTGGGTGAGATTTCAGTGGAAGAACATCATCACTCCTCACTGTTTTTGCCCCAAAGCTAGGATTGTTTAATAGTCTGTGTCTCAGCTTTACATGAAACTGCCTGCAGATGTTAAGCAAAAAAGCAGATGTGCACATAGGCGGAAGAATGTGCATTTGAAAACTGGCATTCTTTTTTTTTTCCCCACCTTGTCATCCCTTTTTTGTCTCTGTCTCTCAGGACACACTGCTCAGCTGTTTCCTCAGTATTACTGACCAGGTGCTGCTGCCTTCACTCACGCTCATGGACTGCAATGCCTGCATGTCAGAGGAGCTCTGGGGCTTCTTCAAGCTCTTCCCTTACCAGCACAGGTACTGGGGTTCAGATGATTCTGCTCCCATCTTACTAATGAGTGGATTCTTATCAAATGTATATTTATCTTCAATTCAATTCTCACCAATTTTATTATTGGATTTGTTTGAAGTTGTTTATTGGCAATAGCATCATGTTGCCATGTATTCAGATTTTGTCACATACAGATTTCTGTTCTGTAACATGTAGTGAAACGATTTTCTTTGCATATCCCACCTTGGCAAGGTTAGGGTTCAGAGTGTGGGCTATGATACAGTGCTCCTGTAGCAGAAAGGGTTAAGGGTCTTGTTCAAGGACCCTATAGTGGTGGATTTGGCAGGAATTAGATTTAATTTATTGTTGTGGTTTGAACTCCGTGACTGTTGTCTTAAAAGACATTCAACAATTCGGCACCATAAGCATTTTTGCCTCCACTGCCCCATATCGCCATACACGGGTCATGATACAATATGTCATCATTGTATTGTATTGCAATACAGTCCAGGTAGCAATGTGCCCGGGTGTGAGGGATCTCTTTTATATCTGGTTAATGACTGTAAAAATATCTCAAATTGGTTACATCACCTTCCCCAGTGATCTGCATTTCAGCCTCTTTGTAGGACCGTTTCCAACAGGGTTGTCACGGTAACCTGTCTCCACACTCATTTCTGCCCCTGCATTTATCACTGGAAAAGCCTCTGAACATAGTTTGTTACTTTATTATTGTACCAGATTGCAGATGAACCACACTCTTCTGTTCTTCCGCTAACGGATTGGGATTTGTAGATGCAGATATTTTTGTATAAACTGATGAATGCATGAAAGTGCAGGTGGAAATGCGACCTTGTTTAGCTGACCTGTAGATCCCTGGCATATGAATTTTGCAAGAAATTTGCAGAGGCTTTATTTTGGCGCATAAATGAAACGAACCAAACAGGACTGGCTGACATGTTCGGCAGCGGGTTCGAAACTTGTTTGCATCAGTGGTAGACGTCTAAGCAAATTAAGTGTGTGAATGTTACAAATATTTTTTCAATCTGCAAAAACAACCCGCAATACATGTGGCCTGTGGCAGGTGTTCAACAGTTCTGCGCTTTTGGTTTATTTTACTTACATAAGAAAATAAAATGGGCTTTTATATGGGTTTTCATTGTTTTAAGATGTAAAATTTGTTTAGATTAAAAAAAATTCAGTATTTGTAAGAAAAAATAGCACAGTATGAATTTTCACCTGTATGCCACGGTTCCACTAAGTTATATAAAAATGTCATTTAATATTTATTTAATATATATATATATTTTTAGGTACCGGCTTTATGGACAGTGGAAAAATGAGACGTACACCAGTCACCCGCTTCTAGTGAAGGTGAAGGCCCAGACAGTGGACCGAGCCAAGTACATCATGAAGTAAGCTGAATTCCCGTAATGCACTTTTGCACCTCTTAAAAAAGACCATTAACCATATTAATCAAACAACCCAGGGCCTAATAAGCGGTAAGTGGGGGCAGGGTGGGAATACGGTGCATCTCTTCTCAGCTCCGACGCTGAAAAGCAACCCTGAACGCGCCACTTAGTGCCATCTTAACGCCGCACTTCCTTTAAAAACGTTTAACTTGCTATGTGTGTACGATTTATTATTCCTATCCCCTGTGAATATTTGATAGGCATTTTTAATGAAGTAGCAGCTTTGTGGAATTGCTGCATCATCAGGGTCCTGTTTCTCACTTTAAATAGTCTGAATAAATGATGTTTGGATGGTTAAGAGAAAGCAGGCAGTCAAGGTAAACGGGTGCAGGCTTCAGTGTCTGAACAGATTTGGGAAATGAGTCAGAAAACAAAGTTTTTAAAGCAACCAGAGGAAAAAGAGCTGTGTATGTGTGTATACCTGACATTTAAACACTTCATCAGCTTCATTATTATTACTGAATGCTCTTGACCAGAGGTAGACCGATATAATCAGTTGTGATGAGTTATTTATTAAATATTAAGATAGTATGGTCAGATTCACCGATGTTGTAGCATTTTTGTAGGTATCGTGAGAATTGCACACAAGATTCCGATTCTGATAGTGTTTCATAAGGAGAGCCTTTAGCTTTTTATTACTTTAAGTTTTTATTAATTCATTCTACTCAACCAAAAGTATTTTTTTAAAAGCTTTTTTAATATTAATTATTATCTGGCCTTTTTTTGTAAACAAAACGTTGCGGTCCTACAATCCGGGTTTGAATTCTGACTCGGACCATTTTTATTCACAATGAATGTATTTCTTCGCCTTATCAGTAGGCCGGAGGCTTAGTGGTTAGCACCGTTGCCTCACAACAAGGTCCCAGGTTCGATTCCCAAATGGGGGTTTTCTGTGCATGTTCTCCTCGAGTGTGCTAGGGTTTTCTCCGGGTACTCCGGTTTCCTACCACAATCCAAAAACATGTACATTAGGTGGATTTGGTGATTCTAAATTGCCTATAGGTGATTGCATGTGTGGTTGTTGGTCTATAAGTGGCGCTGCGATGGACTAGCGAGTTGTTCAGGGTGTAACCCTGCCTTTTGCCCTGTGTCCTCTGGGATAGGCACTAGCAGACTCCTGTTTGTAGATGTACAAAAATTAGATGCACAAATTTACCCTGATATGCTGATGTAACTTTTCAACATTCCTTGTCTGTGATTGGTTAAACTCTATTACCTCATGTAAGGACTGTCATTCTGTGGATAATAGACATGGCCCAGTTTTGTATGTTTTAAAAGTAGCAGAATATATACATAATATATGTTTCAGTTTTCAAGAAATGCAATCCAAGCCATGTGATCCCCAGGAAAGTGTTTCTGTTCCCCTCCAAGGTATAGTAGCCCCAGGCAATAAAGTGATGACAGTCAGGACGACTGGGGACGGTGAGATGCTGCTAGTTCTGGTGCACTGCAGTAGTGCTCGTAAACTCTGCGCACTGATGGGGATCCAGTCTTGTTTCTGTCGTTCCTTCAAAGATTGCCCTCTTGTGCCCTTTTCATGTTACTATCCCCACTGTAGCTGATGGCTCCTGCTCTCTGGACGAGAAACATAAAACAAGAGTCCATCGGTTATCCTGACAGCTCTGCTGTGGTTGAAGGAACTTTGGCTAACAGAGATTGCTTTGCGCATGTTTTCTGTCATATCTTTACATTGGGCAACTTTGTTACCTCACCAAATAACATCTAAATTAGGCAGGGACATTGGAGGAAATGTCATAAATCCAAATGATCAGTTATCTGACAGCTATTATTTTTCTATAGCAAAACCAGTTTCAACATTTGTAGTATAACTGCATCTTTGGTCTAAACAAGACAATTAAAAGCCACTAGGTAAAAAAAATCCCCACAAGAAGTCTCATTCATGATAGTTAAGTTGTTGTCTAGGGTTCAGACAAAGTAATAGCTTAAGGGGGGGATTCAATTTTGTCACATACATGATTATACACAGTACAACATATAGTGGAATCTGACCCCCATCTTAAGTAAGAGCGCAGGGTCAGCTATTGTACAGCACCTCTTGGAGCGGGAAGGGTTAAGGGTCCTGCTCAAGGACAAAAGAGCGGCGGAGGTGGGGCTAGAAGTCTTACTAGTCTACCGATCAACAACCGGCACCTTAACCATTGAGCCACCACTGACCCTGTGTGCTCCGAAACTGAAAGGTCTCCCGTGTTTGGGAAAAAAATGCAAGCCTAACTACATCTATTCGCTTTTCACATGGATGTAAACAGTTAAAGCAACTGTATACTTGAGGAGCAAGTACAGAATCCATAAACATGCCCATTCCTGAATCCATACCTGAATAAAACCCTGTTCTACAATGTAGGCAAAATAGCGATCCTCTCAATGCGTCTAATCCTGTCTGTGTTCTAAAAATCACCTGGATCAGAACCTGGTGGTAACTACTGTAATGATTTATAAGCTTATTATCGGTTTATGTTAATGTATAACAAGCGCTCGTACCTCCACTCCTGCATCCCACCTGCCCTGTACAGCTTGATGTTTTCCATACACACCTGATCCAACCCATCAACCGGTTATTAAAATGAGCTCAGCCAGATGTGTCGAAAGAAAACGTCAACCCGTGCTATGCAGGGAGTCCCCGGAAACATGGCATCTGGTACTTAAGGTTCTAAAAGGCTACATAAGGTTTAGTTTGTTTATTTTTGAAGGAATTTTATACCTCATACTGTGTTGGCATATTGACTCAAGGACTTAAAAACCCTGTGGTGTTTGGCACTTATCGGCTGGTTCTTGACTAGCTATTTTTACTGCTTTTCTCCCAGAGCTGGTGCCGGGCTGGTCCAGTGCTTGGCAAGGGTGGCACTCGTTCCAAACAGGCTCACGTTTGGACTGGCAGGGAGCAAAACTCTCTGTGACCAGAATCTTTTTTTTTTCCTTTTCATCCCTGTAATGTTTTAGAATATTTTGCAACTTACTGGCCACATGGTCAGGATAAACCCTGCGGTTGCCATATTAATCATCTCTCATAGCTTTTTAAAAACGACCACTTTTCACTTTACTTCTGTATTGAAAGCTCCACCCAGTAATGCCATAGCTTTCACTGCTGCGATAAGCCAAAATTGCAGTACATGACTACAGCCCTATGACTACAATAAACTGCCTGGAAGCTTTTTTTTTTCCCCAGCCAGCATTTGTCATACCAACAAGATAATTAATGTTATCTACATTCCATCTCAGTGGTTCTTATGTTGTAGTTGATTGATGCATCGCGGTAGTTAGCATTCCCAGAATAATAATTCCTCTACAAACGCAGTAAGCACAGACACATCTTAGAAATTAGAGCGTGTTTTATGTTAGGTCAGTTTGTTTATACAGCATAAGACCTTGTAATTCAGAATGTTAAATGTGTTTGGCTTTCGTTCATTGGAAAACTCTGTGGTCTAAGAGGTTTTGTGGAAATGGGCCATGGTTATTTCAGTCCATTGTTAGCCTGAAAAGCAGTCTTTATATGGCCACTATTAAATGGAACGTGGCGTTTGTCTGTGTGCCCTGCAGTGGAATGGCAACTTCTCCAGGGTGTACCTGGGATAGACTTTAGCAAGCCCCAGTGACCCTGAATTAAGGAATACATGGGTACGATGTTCACTGGTAAGCTTCAGTTTCAGAATGCCTGGAAGGCTATGAAAGAAGGTGGATGAGTGTGCTATCTAAAGTTATAGCAATAATATTTATTAAAATGATCTAAAACTCGTCTCTTGATGAATTAATATCGTAGCAGTTGCGTCGGTTTGCAGAGGCCAGATTAAAGAAATGTCACTGTGTATATACTTTTGTAGCTGGACTGAGTAATTGCATTAGACTGATTGAGTTCACTGCAGTACCAGACGTTACAATGGATCCCAACTACCTGCATGTCTTCTCTCACCGCATCCATAAACCTTCTCCTTGGTCTTCCTCTATTCCTCCTGCCTGACACTTCTACCCTCAGCATTCCTCTACCAATATACTGCATGGCCTTCATCTGCACATGTCCAAACCATCTCAACCTAACCTCCAAAACATCCTACATGTGCTGTCCCCCTAATAAACACATGTTTAATCCGATCCGTCCTCGTCCCTCCCAATGAAACTCTCAATGTCTTCAGCTCTGCCACCTCCAGCGCCTCCTGTGTTTTTGACAACACAGCTCATTGTATTGCCTGGTGCTTGTTTAAAATGTTTGTCATTCCCTTTGTATTCCTGCCTAAAAAGCTGCATCTGCTCACTTATTTCATATATTTACTGCTGCTACTGTGTGTGTGTGTGTGTGTGTGTGTGTGTGTGTGTTTGACATTACAGTTGAACGACGCCTCTCACTTCTGAGCAGTGTGTGTAATCTTTGTATTCAGCACACTGTAATATCAGTAAAGGGTGTGGAGAGCGATATGATAACACTGCACTATCTGTTAAAGAGAGTTAGGTGGAGCAGTGGAGTGTACAAGACTGGGACAGAGCTGCAGAGGAGCACTGTATTCACTAAAGCAGAAAGGAAGCAACGCTGTTGATTCTTTAGGATTAGTCAAAGCCAGCAACTATATATACACACACACACACACGAGCAGCGTTCTGCACACAAACACATGAGGATTGAAAGAAGACCTGTTTAAATAAAGAAAACTGATTTTTTTCCCACAATATTTAAATGATTGTTTCAGATAGCAGTTTGTAATATCGAATCCACTGATATTTGTTGTGGCTAATTAAAGAATTGCATGCCAGTTTTTCTACATTATAGTCTATTTCTGATGAACTAATGTGGAACAATTCATTCTTACGTTTATTAGAATTCATTTGGGGGGAAAAAAGTTTGAGACCCGACAGCAGTTTAAAGTTTCAATAAACTCCTCCATAGAGGTCATTTAAGGTGTCTGAGGTTATTAATAGGGCTGCATTTCCAATGTAATCTCTCTCTCTCTCTCTCTCTCTCTCTCTCTCTCTCTCTCTCTCTCTCTCAGGCGTCTGACCAAGGAAAATGTGAAGCCGTCCGGGAGGCAGATTGGCAAGCTGAGCCACAGTAACCCCACTATCCTCTTCGATTACGTGAGTGTTTTATGGTTCGTGACGAGCGTAACGGCAGACCCGGCCTTTTATTCCGTCCCTTTTATTATCTCACCATCACTTTGCATCGCTCCCCACTCCAGGAAGTGTGTTTAAAACCCTATCCTAACGCCCGAACCGAGTGACTAAAGCTAATTTAAATACGGCTCCTCCAATTTTAACGCCTTCCCAGGCGGTGATTATACCGGTGATGAATCATTACTTCCTGTGAATGTGAAAACGGCAGACACGCTTGACCTTCTGCTTTCTTCTGATTCGGGGCCTTTAGTTCGATTGTAATTTAGAAGGTAGGCAGTTGTTTTGATATCAGTCTTTTAAAAGAAATCAGAGACGAACAATAGTTCTTTCTATTATCTATTCACACTACTTTCCTTTATGTCCCTCCATCCTTTAACCATTTCAGCCACCACTGCCTCCAAAATGAATATTGGGCCCTCTAGTGTTGTATATAAAAAAAGACATTTGGTCTTTTCCACTAACTAGAAGAACCTGTTTTTTTCTCTTTAGATTCTCTCTCAGATCCAGTGGTATGACAACTTAATCACGCCTGTGGTGGACTCTTTAAAATACCTGACCTCTCTCAACTATGATGTACTGGCTTGTATCCTTCCACACGCGCACACACTCGCCAGAAACTTGCTGATACTCTTAAAACTAACCCTGTTATTTGTCTGTGTACTCCGTGACGTGCAGTAGCTCACCTTGACTGATGATTTTTCTGCTCTGTTAGAAACTGAAAAGAGAGACAAAGATGGACTGAATGCCTGACTCCTGTTTTGTTAGTGTTCGACTAAAAATACATCCGCCTCTGGGCTAATTTCCGTCACCATGTTTATGCTGACGACAATCTTCTGTCCGGTTTCTGAACATGTCTTTAATATGTCAGTGACTCATGTAGCTTCATCACAGCTGTGTTTGTATAAACCGCTGGCGGTTTCAGTCCTTGACTTTGTATATAGATTGTATTATTGAAGCTTTAGCCAACCCGGAGAAAGAGAAGATGAAGCATGACGACACGACCATTTCATCGTGGCTTCAGAGTAAGTGTCACCATGCGTTAACCCGAGACATCGAATTTCAATAATCAAAGAATAAAGAACGCTGATAATCAATTCTCAATTAATCTTATTTGCTCTTAATGAAGGAAGTGTTTCTCACCCTGTCCTCTCTCTCTCTCTCTCTCTCTCTCTCTCTCTCTCTCTCTCTCTCTAGGTCTCGCCAGTCTTTGTGGGGCAGTTTTCCGAAAGTACCCTATCGAATTGGGGGGTTTGCTCCAGTATGTGACCAACCAGCTGAAAGCCGGAAAGAGGTATTGTTTAAAAGGACATTTCTCTCCGTTCGATAATATACTGTTTAAATCCAATGGTGGGGCAGCGCAGTGGCGTAGTGGATAGCACAGTCGCCTCACAACAAGAAGGTCCCAGGTTCGAAGGTCCCCGGGCCTTTCTGTGCGGAGTTTGCATTTTTTTTTCTCCGGGTACTCAGTTTTTTTCCCGCAGTCCATAAAACACGCACATTTAAGTCAATTGGTGATTCTAAATTGTCCATAGGAGTGAATGTGTGTTTTTGTTTGTGTGGCCTTGAGATGGACTGGCGACCTGTTCAGGATGTGCCACCGCCACTCACCCAATGTGCGCTTGGATAGGCTCCAGCAGACCTCCGTGACCAAGAATCAGGGAATAAGCAAGGAAGATGAATGGATCCAGTGGTCCCCAATGTGGAGGGTGTGGTGGGGGTGTTAAAATAAAATACTTTCTAATATGTCCTCCTAATGTTTGTTCCTCTTCATCCACCAATTTTTTCATCTAATATGATTTTCTCTTCCTCCTCCTTCTTTCAGTTTTGATCTGTTGATCCTGAAGGAGGTGGTGCAGAAGATGGCTGGGATTGAGATCACAGATGAAATGACTGCGGAGCAGCTGGAGGCCATGACTGGTGGAGAGCAGCTTAAAGCAGAGGTGCAGTTATCCTGAAAGCCGGCGTGTAACTTTATAAACAGTTTCTCAGCAGGAAGGAAAAACATGATCACAGACATATAAAACTGTCACCTACACATCAGGGCTGAAAACATT
Organism: Pseudolaguvia tuberculata; assembly: GCA_026260255.1. Classification (NCBI taxonomy): domain Eukaryota; kingdom Metazoa; phylum Chordata; class Actinopteri; order Siluriformes; family Sisoridae; genus Pseudolaguvia; species Pseudolaguvia tuberculata. The sequence continues at coordinate 955,514 of JAOTRA010000037.1, read as the reverse complement.
TTCCTCGACACTTGTGCAGAGGTTGCATGTTCATTTGCCTGGGTTTCCCCCGGGCACTCCAGTTTCCTCCCACCATCCAAAAACATGTACGTTAGGTTTATTGGTAATTCTAAATTGTCAAGAGGAGTGAATGTGTGTGTGGTTGTTTGTCTGTGTGGCCCTGAAATGGACTGGCAAACTGTCCAGGGTTTACACCTGCTTCTCGCCCTATGTGCGCTGGAATTTGCACCAGCAATTTCAACCGGGTAAGATGATGAATGAATGAATGAAATAAAATGGCACTCAGGTCTTATGGGCCCTATACAACTTGTCGGAAAGCGCATGTTGAAGGAAATGTCACACCGCGGTAGCAATAGCGACTGCTGATTGGAGAGCGAACTCTGCATGCTGAATGCTGCCACCCGGTGTGCACCCGATATATAACTTACTTAATTATTATAATAAATTTCATCTATTCCCAATTAAAATTTCGATTATAACATCTTCTGACTTTACACTAGTCTTTCCCATGCGTGATGGTTCCACATTAACAGGATCCTTATTCCTCAATTGCTCGGCTATATAAATGAAAGAAACGCAAGTTTCTCAAGCTCTTGAGAAGAACGTTTGCATCTCCGGCTCATATCTGATGAGTTCATTCTGTAACCTTTCTTTTGCGGGTAACTACATGTTGTATTACTGATTTTGTGTGTCTCTGTGATTAGGGAGGATACTTCGGCCAGATCAGGAACACCAAGAAGTCATCCCAGCGCCTGAAGGACACGCTTCTGGACCATGAGCTGGCGCTTCCGCTTTGCCTGTTAATGGCACAGCAGAGGAACGGTGTGGTTTTCTCAGAGGGAGGAGAGAAACACCTGAAACTAGTGGGCAAACTTTATGATCAGGTACACGAACAGATGGAACATTCCAGAGCCTCTAATGAGGCTTTTTTCCCTCCTCTAATGCTCAGGTTTTTCTCAGTTTGTAAATGCATTGCATATGAACAGCCACACACACACACTCACACACACACACACGGTTGGCCTCTCTTGTTACCCAGCTGCACAGATCAATTACTTGCTGGGTAAGCTACCGCACTGTTCATTTCCTCTCAGTTTTAAAACCCAGCCACAATTTACAGCAGATGGTGCTAAAAATGCCACATCATCAAATCTATTTTGCGTAGACCTACAGAACCGTCCTGTCTGCCAGTGCGCATCTCTCGCTCACTCCCCAACAACACCCTGCTCCTTCGCACCCTTTCTGAATGTCACAAATTAGAGCTTTTAGCGAATGCACCCTTACATGGTAGAATTGTGGGAATAATTACCCGCTTTTTTCCCTTTCCCTGTGACCCCAGCAGGGAAGCGCTTTAATTAATAATTTGGACATTTTTTCTACTCTCTCTCTCTCGTACAGGAAGTTGCACATGCCTCGTTACAATCAGTCGAAGCGCGTCAGGTCTCCCCACGACACCCCGGCGAGATTGATCGACTCGTCTCAGCCATTGAATTCACTTTGAAATGTGATTGCATGATTTATGCATAAAGCCCTTCAGGAATGTAACAAAAACACTGCTTGTGATGTTATCTTAAAAAAACGACAAAAAACAGAATTAGTAATTTGTATCGTTCACGCTTCCACACATTACGACCTTGATGAATGGTGTTTCTGAAGCAGTTTCTCGCTATGAAAGGATGAAGCCGTGGATATTTAATTCATTATTGGAAAGAGGACGTATATAAATGTTTACGCGATTTACTGGTGCTAGCGTTTACTGTTACTGTTTAATTAGATGTACAGGAAAGACTTAACCAAGACTGTAAATGAGTTTGGTGGTATTTCCTTAAGTAAGACACTGAGAAATATTTACATACTAAGGGTATGAAAGCAGACCCCCACACTTTCTTTTCTTTCCCACCACCGCCTCCTCCTCCTCCTCTTCCAATATTTCTTTGATCAAGGTTTCATTTCTGACAGGATATCCTGTCAGGTGATCAGTTACCGTTATCAGACGTAAAAGTAGTTTGTAGGCCTTTTTACAGTCATGTTCTTGAAGAAATATACATTACTTTTGTTATGTAAACAGCTGAGCAGTTCAAGGTTAAGGGCCTTGATCAGGGCACCATCAGTATCAGATTGGCACCAGCATCTTCAGCCTCCTTTAGACGTTTGTTAAAGCATGTAAAGAAACATGGAAGTTATTCAACTCCAGAATCTGGAAACGATCCACAGCGACATGAAACAATTACAGTTGTACAACACAGGACTGACCGGATCACATGCCTCCTTTGAAGTTTGTGTAGCTGCTCTTTGACCAGCACTACTTTTCCCATCTGTTACCTTCTGGATCTCTTCCCAAAAGTTTCCTTTGATTAAATGTGTGACCATCTGAAATGTTTAGTCAATTACACTTTCCGACACTTTTAAACATTTTCGATTTCTACCAAGTGTGTTCAGTAACATTTACGCTTCTCTCAAAAGAGTTCAGCATTTTCCTATATATACACTTCCCTGTTTATCGGGCTAAAAATATTTCTTAAAACATATAAATTCTAATTTTATTAGTGAGATTTTTTTTAAAAAATGGAGTGATCAGGTCCAAACTCTGATACATCGCCCCTGGAGCAGCAGGGGTTAAGGGTCAAGTTACTCAACAGCGGCTGATTGAAGGTGGGGGCTTCCTATTGGTGCTTGAAACCAGGTTTTCTTTTTAAATTCTTTTATTTTAAATATAATAATGGGAAGTAATCCAAAATATGGTGTGTATATGCTCTATATGGTAAGCTACCACTTTCATCTTGGCAGTGGTGACACTAACTGGAGGAATAGATTCCAAGCACCACCAAGTTACCGTTGCTGGTACCCCGAGTAAAGCCTTTAACTCACAATCTTTCCGTTATATAGAAGAGATCAAATATCAGTTTCTCTGGAAAAAGATGTCTTCCAGCTACCGTTAAGGGACCGGATTTAGCGGTTTACCCACCAGTGACATCATCATTTGTGTAACACGTGTAATATAAGCAGGAGGAAAAACTATTATCAGATGTGTTAGGATTGTGTTTTCTAGACTCCTTTTGTGTTAAGTACGTCAAACACAGTTTTGTAGAGTGTATCTGTAAGCACACTGAAACTGTGGGGTGACGGGAACAATCACACACTGATTCCAACCGTGGCAAACGTTTACCCAGTGTGAGAACCACATTAGTCATCTACTTTATTCTGCCTTTTCTTTTAGCTCATCCACAGAAATGGGGTAAAGTCATGTCATGTTTTTATTCTTCCTTTACATCTTCAGGTCTACACTTGAGCCAAGAATTTAATTTTTGCGTGTTTTTATAGATAATGTAGTGGAAGTGTGTCCTCCTCTTCCTCCTCCTCCTCACCCAACAGTACAAGAGCAGAACAAAAACTTCAAAAATTAATTCTGTTCTTTTATTTCTCAGCTGTGGCTTCCTATAGCTTTGGGGAAAAAACGAGATGAAATAATGATTAAAATTTTATCTTGACTTTTTTAATTATTATGATTTTAATCTTGTAGTTAAACTATACCTTGTTTTTTTTCTGCCATTCACCTTCCTTCCTTTTTCCTTTCTAAACTACATATGCAGAGTCGTAGAATTTCACAATGTTATTTTCCACCTCATGTTTAGTTCATTTATTCATTCACCTTCCTACCCGCTTAGTCTCGGGAGGGGGGGGGGGTTGCTAAAGGGTGTACTTAGTCCTCGGCAGGGGTACACCCTGGACAAACAACCACTCTCACACACATTCCCTCCTATGGGCAATTTAGAATCACCAAGCAACCGAATCTGCATGTTTTTGGACTGTATGAGGAAACCGGAGTACCCGGAGGAAACCCATGTAAGCGCGGGGTGAACATGCAAACTCGGCACATGTTCCCACCACGGGAATCAAACCCTTGGCTTACTTTTTGTGAGGCGCCGCTCCCATGTTCAGTTTCTTAAATGAAAATATTGCAATTATCTTTTCATGTTTTATAGCAAATCTATAGAATGTTCCAGATTAGTATTTCCAATAAGTTTACACTCATAAGCAGCGTCTGACCCGGAGTTCAGCTGATGCTCTGTTGCCTATATATATATATATATATATATAACACATTTCTTTCCTTTACTACTTAAGGAATCTCTTTCCAGCTCCTCTTCACCCCATTAAATTGCTTTCCTGGCCATTGCATTGATTTCCTTTGGGGAGGATGGGCTCCTGGTGATGAATGGCTTTAATAAAGCAAGGTGCAGTTCCACAAATAAATAAGCAACCTGAGGATTTAGGACGAGACTTTGCCCAGAAGCCGTTCAGTAGAACTGCACCTAATGATGAACCGTCTACTTTTCTTTATCGTCCAGTGTCACGACACTCTGGTGCAGTTTGGTGGCTTTTTAGCATCTAACCTGAGCACAGAGGATTACATCAAGAGAGTTCCTTCCATAGACGTCCTGTGTAACCAGTTCCACACTCCTCACGATGCTGCGTTCTTCCTGTCTCGTCCAATGTATGCCCATCAAATTATGGTGAGTTACATACATGCACTCGTTCATTTAATTAGCATTTCATGTAGTCATTATTAAGGTCTGGAAACTTCCCCATGGGAATGAGCAATGTTGTAGGTTAGCCTATTACAGTAAATTTGTAATAGTCTTATTTCATCATTTTAGTGAAAACATGATTTGTTGTCGGATTTCTACCCTTTATATTCCTCGATTACATGAACCCAACACCATGGGGTAATTGAGGACATGACTCCATAACATACACCCATTAGTTCCATTTTATACGAAAAAAGTCATCACCACATGGGTGCTTGGTCAATTTCTCCCGTTTTTCAGTCTTTGGAAAAACCAATTTTTGTTCATATATCAAAATTTCCAAGACGACTTTCCCATAGAAAGGTTCGAGTAATTTTTCCGACCCTTTGTGTTCCTGGTATTTTTTGCATCCCTTACCTTTGGATATAATTTAACATTTAAATGGTATTTTGAGAAACTGCAAAGCTGCAGCAGACAAAAAAAAAGGAGAAAAAATGCTGATGTATACAGCTAACACCATATAACACCCCACCGCCTCGTCCTTCCCTTGACATGATTTGCATGCTTCCTTTTACTTCCTGTGCAACTTTTTCCGTATCTTCTTTGCAGCACATTGTCAACACTGCAGTTTAGCATCACTCCTGCTGCATGGTTTTTTACATAAGTGCCCTGAAATAAAATCCCTGCCTCCAACTGTGTAGCACAGAGCCGCTTAGTGCCACTGATTTATTCCGGCTCATTGCCAGGCACAGCTCAGTCTCCGGCCCCGGTCCGGGAGCCATGCCCAGTCTGGTTTTATATCACCGACACGGCCACGGCTCCATCCGTTTCTCCTTTTGCTCCTGAATAGGCTAATCATTACGCTCTCCCTCCCAGGCCAAGTACGAGGAGCTGAAAAAGGCTGAGAAAGGAAACCGCCAGCAGCAGAAGGTCCACAAGTACATAGCCGCGTGCGAGCAGGTGATGGCGCCTGTACACGAAGCAGTAGTCTCACTCCACCCACCCCGAGTGTGGGATGACCTGCGGCCGCAGTTCTACGCCACCTTCTGGTCGCTCACCATGTACGACTTGTCTGTACCCCATGGCGCCTATGACCGTGAAGTCAACAAGCTGAAGATTCAGATGAAGGCCATTGATGAAAATCCAGAGATGGTAGGAGTTTATTGAGAAACCATAACATCTCAAGTGTCCAATTCTCTCTAGTCACTGACTGTCTTCCTTCCCTCCATCTTTTCTGTCTGCCGCTCTTTCCTCCAAACTGTCTTTCTCCCCCGTCTGTTTTTCTTTCATCCCCTGTCTTTGGCTGCTCTTTCTTTCTCTCTCTCTCTCTCTCTCTCTCTCTCTCTCTCTTTCTTTCTCTCGTTCTTTCTCTCTTTCTTTCTTTCTTTCTTTCTTTCTTTCTTTCTTTCTCTCTCTTTCTCTCGTTATCTTTCTCTCTTTCTCTTTTTCTCTTTCTTGTTTTTGAACTTTAATTAGAAAATTATTTGTATTTCTTTTGTAATAATTTAGTTTTACTGCCGTGGTAAATAAGTTTCTGCCTCATAACCATCGTTTGGACCCATGGTAGAATATTAAAACCCTGATTATTTTTAGATTGTATAAGAAATGCACTGCTCAATGCTGTAAAAGACTGAATAAATTTATGGTTTCAGTCTTACTGTGAAGAAATGGATCTATAACTCAAACAGCCAGAAACTGACATTTAATTCACTTTATTAAAAAACATGAGAACAACTTAATTTAATAATCAACTTCTGGATTCTTTTATTGCGTCTGGAACTGTTGAAATGGTCACATGGTATGTGTGTTTTTTTGGGGGTTCCCCCCCCCAAAGTCATGCACTATTATTTATGACTTAGTTTTAGACATACTTGCTAGTGTTTCTACACCGTTTTACATCTATGGATCACAGTCCAATGAATAGTGTTAATGTTATTTACATAGTTACACAAAACCCTTTTGTCTTTCTTTGACAGCCACTAAACAAAAAGAAGAAGGAGAAGGAGCGATGTACTGCGCTACAGGACAAGCTGTTGGAGGAGGAGAAGAAGCAGCTGGAGCATGTACAGAGGGTCTTGCACCGCCTCAAACTGGAGAAGGACAACTGGTTAATCACCAGTGAGTCAATCACCTATCCTTATTCCTCTGTTATACTTTTCCATCCCATAATAATCAGTAAAGCAAGTGGACATTGACATAATGCCATCAGGCATATTTATAAATCAACTGTCCTTCTTTTAACAAAGGGAATGTTACCATTAGTTTCTGTGTTAATTGTGCTGCCACCTGTTGGTGTGTCTCAATACTTTTTGATACCCCTTTATTGTGGTCACAGTTTATTTGGTTAATAGAAATTTTTTAGTCTATTAAAAACCCTGACCTATTGGGGGGGATTTCTTAATCGATGGAAACTACATAATTGATGACTTGGTTAACGTTAGATGAGATGAACAAAATCGCAAGCAAGAGTGCAGCTCTATTTTCAATATTTAGTCTGTTAAGAACTGGCAGAGATTGACTGGCAATATCCTGGTGCTATCAAGACAAGATGCAAGTTGTCAACACACACCATACATGCATGCAAACGCAGTTAGAAAACAATTGCGACTCTTTAATGTAAATAATAGTACGGTGCAGGTTTTGGGCAGTTATTTGCTGGTCAGTTGAGTTTGTGCCAAAGTATTTTGTGTTTACATATTGCAGATATTCATTCATCGATTCATCTTCTTACCCACTTATTCCCTAATTCGAGGAATACACCCTGCACAGTTCGCCAGTCCATTGCAGAGCCACATATAGACGAACAACCACTCGCGCGCACACATTCACTTCTATGGACAATTTAGAATCACCAATCGATCTAACTTTCTTGTTTTTGGACGGTGGGAGGAAACTGGTGTACCCGGAGGAAACCTACACACAAGCGTGGGGAGAACATGCAAACTCTGCACAGAAAGATTCCCCGGCCAGGAAATGGAACCCGTGCAACTCAACCAATCAAATAAGTGGTCCAAATCTAACTGCTGTATAACAGTCAAAAGACAGCAGTACAAAAACTTATTATATAATATTGATCATTATTTTCATTCCAATTAAATGAGTACTACAGATGCAATCTTTGCTTTGTTGTGAGGCAACTGTGCTACCCACTACTCCCCCACGTCGCTCATGTTGCAGTTAATTCATTAAACTATAAGTTAAATATAGAATGCACCTACCGTTGTGTTTTTCCAGAATAATAGGTTATTTTTCCTTATATAAAACCTATAAAGTGAAATTAAAAATGTTGCCTATTGGTGCGAGTTTCCCTCCTTTAACTGTTATTACCTTTCAGCAGACTCCATTATCCAGGGTGACGTCCATTTATCTTTACTTATCCATTTGTGCCGTTGAGGGTTAAAAGCCCTGGCAGTGGCAGTCCAGGTTGTGCTGAGAATTAAATTTACAATTTTTCATTAAGCAGTCCAACACCTGAGCTCCCACTTCAGTCGCAATAGCGTTTTTCTTAATTGCGATATTGATGTTAGTTGTATGAATAAGCATATTTGTACTTTTTGTTCGGGTTTTTATAGGTTCTACCATTAAAATAGCATTACTAGTTTAAAAGAAAAATGCATTTGATGAGCTTTTAACTGTTAAAGCACCAAATAATACTGGTAGTGATATCGTTAACAGCCATTACAATATCGGTAACAGGGAAAAAAAATATTGCTACTCGTCCATAAAAACATTGTATCTGTGCATTTTTATACAAAAGTATGATTTTATGTCGATTGAACAAATCTCAAACGTTTAACAGTGAACACAGATGAGTGCGATGAAGCTCAGGAAAACATCAGTGCAACTCAACCAATCAAATAAGTGGTCCAAATCTAACTGCTGTATAACAGTCAAAAGACAGCAGTACAAAAACTTATTATATAATATTGATCATTATTTTCATTCCAATTAAATGAGTACTACAGATGCAATCTTTGCTTTGAGGATGTTGATGGAGAAGTATAGAGAAGGCCAGAAGGAGTTGCATTGTG
>JAOTRA010000037.1:928581-940467 GCA_026260255.1 Pseudolaguvia tuberculata | reverse complement strand
ACAACCATTCACACACATTCACTCCTATGGACAATTTACAATCACCAATCCACCTCATCTGCATGTTTTTGGACTGTACCCAGAGGAAAACCACGCAAGTGCGTGGAGAACATGCAAACTCCACACAGAAAGATCCCGGCCCACGATTCCAACCCACGACCTTGTTGTGAGGTGACCGTGCTATCTACTACGCCACCGTGCCGCCCGAAAACATGTTTTCTCCTGCAAAAACATTTCCTAAGAGTCCTAACAATAATTAAACTCAATGCTACATAACACATTTTGGAATGTGATGTTCAGTGGTTAAGGTGTTGGTCTGCTAAATAAAAGATTGGCAGTCCCCAAGTGCAGGGTTCGATTCGACCACCAAATTAATACTGTTAGGCCACTCAGGAAAGGCAGGTAATCCTCAATTCCTCATGAGACTCCCTGGATAAGAACATCTGGCAAAATGCTCTAAAATGTAAAACTCCAGTGAAACCTTTTCTCAGCAGTTTATGCTTTTTAAAGCTTCCTGCCGATGTTGCGCTAAAACATCAGTTGGATTCGGATTTGTATTAATCCTAAACAGCGTTGGGCTTCTACTATTTTTCAGACAAATCAAAGGATAAATCTCAGGTGGCTCCGAAAACAACCAGCAAAAACCCAACCACGGCGAATAAAGTGAACAGCAGCAACGGCAGCAGCACACCTAACAGGTACACCTGAGACCTCTTTCCAACACACACACACACACACCCATTTGCAGCACCTTCCCAGCTGTACTATGATGTACTGCTCTCATCTCCTGGATAATATTATTAAAAGCTTAGTCCCCCAGGCAAGGAAGTTTAGCACCAGCTTATTATTTCAAACTACCTAGCAAATAAATCAATCTTTTATCAAAGTCTACCTTTGTTATGAACTGCCTAATCAAATTTAAACAGCCTTCCAGGCTACAATCTGCTTACCCTTCTATTAAATTGAGCAATCGCTCAAAGAAACTCTTTTGAAAGGAGCCGTCTTGGTGCGATATGGTCTTTACAACGTCCAGACAATTGTGAAAGAAATGTTCAATTGGATGTATAAAGCATCATTTTGAGAGAAGACATCAAAGGAAGTTGTACAAGGAAGCAACGGTGTCCATTAGGGGCCATTCAGGAGCATTGGGAGTGTAATTAGTTGGTAATGGTTCTTTGCTGTATTTGCAGAGGTCAGAGTTGGTACCTTAGTCAGATACCGGGTTGGAATATAATTCACCTCGGTGCAAAGGAGTTTGGATGCTGCTCTGGGATTTAAAGTTATTATCTACGGTTCATCAAATATTCATCACAACATTGTTTAAGACTTTGTTAAAGGAAGCATAAAGCCTGCAGTTGTGTAATGGCTTTAGGATTTATTTGTTGGTGCATTTCAGCAAACTTGTTGACGTTCGTGTAAAAACTTTTTGAACTATTGAAAAAAAGTTTTTGTAAGTTAATATTTTATAAGTTTCAAATGAAAAGATTTGTTAAAGTAGAAAGAAGACTTTAATTTCTGTACTATGTCATCCTTGTAGCCTTAAAGGGAGCAAAGAAAAGGAGGATAAGGAGAAGAGTGTGAAGGAGAAAAAGGAGAAGAAGGAGAAGACCACTGTCAGCACTCCAGAGGCCAAGGCGGGAGGGAAAGAGAAACAGAAGGAGGAGAAAACCGGTGATGCCAAGGAAAAGGTGCCCAAGGCTGAGAAGGACAAGAGGAAGGATGACAAGAAGGATGAGAAGAGCAAGATCGACGCCAAAGCTGCAGACAAAGACTCGTCCAAGGAGCGAGACGTGGCCAAGGAGGGCAAGCTAAAGGAAAGCGGCAAGGGCGAGAAAAACGCTGGCTCCCTCAAGTCCCCTGTTCCCAGATCAGAAGGAATCGAGTCTGAACGGGGTAAGGAACGATTTCATTGTATGAAACGAGTGATATGAGCTCATCATTTAATAGACTGTTGTTAAAAGGTTAAGTCTATTAAATAATTAGCCAATGACTATTTTAAATTCTGTGAATGATAAAGTATGCAAAATAAATAGGATTCAAGGCTAATCGTTAGCTATGTCCTTAGCTAAGTGGTAGCTCATAGTTTTAACGCTCTGGGTTGTTGGTCAAAGGATCAGGGTTTAAGCGCCACTACTGCTAAGCTGACGTTTTCAGTCCCTTAAAGAAGACCTATAACCTTATCTGTTCCATTGGTGCATATCATAGCTTACCCTGCCCTCTGGCCCAAGCTTCCTAAGCTAGGTATTACCTGACAGTCACATGACAATTATGAGGAAAGTTTTCACTTTTGTATACATGAGTCTCAACTCATGATAATATCCCAGGTTTCGCTTTCAAGCAACCTATAGTTCCATCAGTAAAGCTGCAGATTATTCCAGCCTGGCACAGGTGGCCATAAGGGCACTTCATTTCTATGGCTCATTGGCTGGCAGGTTCTTTGTGATGGCTGTGGCAAATGACTGTGTAGGAGTTTTTACCCTGAGGTTTATTTACCTGTGTTCTAGCATGGCACATCTAAAATCTGTCTAAGCATGCATCTGGGGCATGGCAGGGATTTGAAAAGAACTTGGCAGGTGTATAAAGGAGAACAAATTTTTAATTATTTTTATCTTTAAAAATTTTGAGTAAAAGCTTCTGGAGAAGTGTGTGAGATGGATTCCCCCAAGTGTTCTAGCAGGTGATATGTGAACTGACAGGTTCGGTGCTTCATGGCTGTGATGGGTCTTGGCTAAGAAATCGACCCATGTTGAGTTTCTAGAAGGAATACTAATGATGTTTGTTTATGTGACTAATAATCAAGACCAAGAACTGATATTTATGATCTTGACTCTCCCTCCAATAAGAACAGTACTGAACTGAGCCATCAATTTTTAAACTCGCTTATTATTTTATTGCCCAACTTCTAAAAATACATGGTAGCCGTATTGGAGGTGTCTGAAAGGGAAATAAGTTGTAAGTTTGTGTCTTCCTTAAACAGATAGAGATGGGTAACAAAATATCATTTTAATTCGATTGATTAAATTGAAAAATCTTTAAAAAAAAAAAAAAAAAAACACTAACTAAAAATCTTTGAAGAACTCTGGTAGGATCAACGAATGGATCATTTTCCAAAGAAACAATTAGCAATTCACCAAAATTGCTTTACAGATATTTTACACAATGTTTAAGATTTTATTTTTATTACCAAATATCAATTGTGTAATATCCAATCCATCGATACCTGGGCAGCCATTTTGAGAGTTGCAATGTATTTTCACCAAAAGTTAGTTTCACTAGTCATTCTTCAAATGGAAACTCTTAAAATGGCCACCAGTTATCGCTGGATTCGGTATTCTAAAACCGATATCAGATTACAAAAAATGCTTAAATATTAAGCAAAATATCATGAAAACAAAAAAAAAATATTGGTGAATCCATTATGAATCTACGGTCAATGGTAGATCTTGAACAGAAAGCCATATCATCCATCTAATAAATAACACAAATTGCTGTAATTGAAAAATAATCCATCTAAATAGCTTTATTGTTTTTCTATTTTTTTTTTTCTACTCCAGAACAAAAAAGACGAAAGCTCGACACACACTCTTCGCCCTCGCACTCCTCTGCAGTAAAGGTTAGTATGGCCTGAGGAGGGCCGTTTTCCTCTTGTCTCCTCCCTCTACATGCCAGAGTTCAGGGGAGGCCTCTGGAACCCAGCCTTCATAGGAGAGCAGTAGGGGGGAGAAGTCATACATCACATGGACTATATTTATTTTTTGGGGTTTTTTTTGAGAAAAATATTTTTGTAATAATAAATTTTTTAGAAAGTTGTTCAATGGACTGTAAAATGTAAAATCACATCAGATTTTTTGCTTCCAGTTTGTATACCCTGTGCTGGAGCGCTCAAGTGCCTTGGAAATATTTTTGTCACAATGAAATTTTTGTAAATGTAGGTATATAATATTTTTGTAAATAATCAGTCCGCTTTTTTTGAATTTTTTTTTTTTTTGGAATTTTGTACAAATTTTGTGAGCAACCTATTTTTGGCTGTAGTTCTAAATCCACCCAAAGAGAGTAAAAGTAAATCAGAGGCTACCAGATTTAACGCATCAAGACCAGCATCATTTCAGAGCAACCTGGCATCCTGAAGCGCTTGGAGTTGTGTTTTTCAGTGTCCATACTGCTGATGTCCATCCTGGAGTCTCCTCAACAGGCCAAGCTACCGTTCTTCCTCCTCATCCTTTTTTTTTTCTTCTTTTCTCACCCTTTTTTGGTGGTGGAAAGTAGCCCAGAGGTGGCAAAGCTGCAGAAAATGTCTTTTGTCCCCCTGCTGCCCCCGATCTTCACATCTTCAACGAAAGGCACATTTGCCCCTTCAGCCATCCAGGGAAAAACCTTACGATGCATCACCAGCAGCAGCTTCATAGTGAGAGGGAGGAAAGGCTACCAGGGGCAAAAAAGAATGGGCAAAGTCTTTCCAGAAGGAGCTGCTTATCTCCAACCAGGGAGCTTGTTGTAATTCTATATGCACTCTAATTTCATATGCACCCAACCACCAAGACTTTTATCCCATCACTTATCACCTACACACCAGGGCACATTAACATAACTTTGGGGATTTCCTCCAATTCAATAAGTGAAATATCTTATAGTACACACCCACACACAAACACACACTCCCACACACACACACACACACACCATGCTGATTTAGTTGAATGTATTATTAGTTTAAACCGAGTACGCCTTGCACTTTTTCTCCCAAGCACACGTCTATTCACGTTCATTAGTCATAGGCAACAATTTAGCCTCCACTTGTTTCCTTCACTAACCATGTGAAAGTTCTAGTCTTTGAAGGTCTCTTTGGGGAGGTGTTGAATGGCGGCCAACCTTCCCCAACCCCACCCCCCTCAACCCCTTTCTCCTGCTGTGTGCCAACTTCTTCAGCTCATCTGTCATCTCCATTCATTCCTACAGGACAATCTCAATGACTTCAAGGACTCAACTACCAAGGTGTGCCTATTATTTGCTTTCCCTTTTATAGATTTTATATAATAAAGTATGTTTGGGTCATTTTTGTATGTTGTTAAAGCACAAGATTCAGTAAAACAACAGCGGTACCATTTTTCCACCAGTGCTGGAAAGAGAGCTGTACCAAGACCTGGGCTCTGAACTTGTCTCAAGTGAGTCAGTGACATCATTTGGACAGAGCTTCCACTGAAAATTGTATTTTAAAAATCAGTCACAACAACAATGTGTTAGTTCAGAGACCAGCTCTCCTCTTTCCATCAGATCAAGAATTACGATGATGTATGGTTCATGTTACTAGGTTCTATTCCGTTCCAGACCATACGACAGATACATCAATACGAATGCTGGCCTTAGCTGAGCCCTGGCACCGGCCTGGTGGAAAAACAGTACGGGTGTAAAATAAACTCATTTACATCCCTTTTTCCATATCTGTTAACTTTTCTGTTATTATTCGGTTGTATTATGTGTCCCATAGAACACAGTACAGTCTTTTTAGAATATGCAGTTGTATGTATTGAACCCGAAACACAGAACATTGCAGCGGGATACACACCGTTACCAGCGTGTTGTTGCTTTCTGTTGGCTAATTGTGCATTGGGGTGATGTTTTCTGGATGTGGTGAGGAAAGATATGCAGATTGTTGGTGTGAAAGAGGGAGAAGCCGGAGAAAGTGCATTGGTGTAGTTTTCTACCGATTACAAGCACTTCCTGGTTTGGATAGTTTTGTTAATTATTGCAAAATGGTGAAATCTTAGACAAGCTGACATATAGCCACATCCAAAATGATTCTGATTGGTTTATTCTTTATTTAGCAGCAGATAAACACTGTTCCATAATCCCTATAATTATATTAAAGAACTTTTGCAGATACGTCTCTATGGTAACAATAGTCTCTATAGAGACAGTGTGGAGGCTCTAATGGTTACGGTGCTGATTTGTTCTTTGGATGATCAGGCTTGGGCCACCACCGACCGTCTGATACTGTTTGGTCCTTGAGAAAGACCCTTAACCCGTCTCTATGGTATCAATAGTCTTTATAGAGATAGTGTGGAGGCTCTAATGGTTACGGTGCTGATTTGTTCTTTGGATGATCAGGCTTGGGCCACCACCGACTGTCTGATACTGTTTGGTCCTTGAGAAAGACCCTTAACCCTGCATTAAGAAGTCAGACAATCTTGAATACCACTTGCAGTCGTTGAGTTTTTCATTCATTCATCTTACCCGTTTATTACCTAATTCAGGATCATGGGGGGTCCGCTGGAGCCTATCCAAGGGTGAGAGGCAGGGGTACACCCTGGACTGTTCGCCACTTCATCACAGGGCCACACATACACACATTCACCCGGGACCCTCTTGTTGTGAGGTGACCGTACTAACCACTATGCCACCGTGCCGCTGTAGTTGAGTTTTATTTAATTTCCACATGGACGTTTTTCTCCTGCTAGCGTACAGCTGTTGCACTTATATTATGAAAAGAAACTGTTTATAACTGTGTCCCTGCTTCCTTAATTTAATTTACCAACACATTTAGAATGGTTTCCTTTTAAATGTATTAAAGATGTTTGCCGCTTGAAGCGTTTCTGTTAAATTTTAGGACTTTTATAAATTGAGTGCAATAAAAACGAGATTTCTCGAACTGTAAACACCGCAAAGTCCTTCATTGGCCGAAAATTTGTGCTTCTGCAAAAAGAAATCTCCTAAACTACCTTCTCCTTGCTGCTTCCCAACACGCACAGACGTTCATGAGCACAAACGCTTCACAAACCGCTAATGGAATTTCTTTACCTTTCCTTCATCTATTTTTATTCCCTGTCGTCTCCTGAGCCTCACTTAGTCGCCTTAGAATCTCATTGGACTCCTTGCTCTTCTCTGATACTCCTCCAGCTCTCCACTGGTCGCCTGATAAGAGTTTTTCTGCCATTATGGCCGCTGAAAGCAACAACAGGATATTGGAAAATATGCTGATGGTGCCCCTCTCTAAAACCAGATCCAGCTGGCGGCTTTTTTCAGATTAAATTTGAGGTTTTATGATGTTTCATTGAAGGAACTTTGCTTATCGAATGGGAAGCGGTGTTAAAATGCTCCTATATTAATTTAATATCAAGGTTAGCCTAATGAGTGCATTGAAGAACTAAGGAGATGTTAGGGGGGGGGGGGGTGTATATATTTAGGTAAATGTATGCGTGTTCACATTCACTACACAAGAATTTATTGGGACCAATAATTCCAGCTATCTTAATTTGCTTGGATTTTTTTCTCGCACCACCTTTAGCAAAGTTTGCAGGTTAATAGATTTATTTATTTTTGCCTTTCCATCACTCGTTTCTGATCGAGCTGTCGACACACACTGAAGCGTAGCAACTGGTCCTCATTTGACACACAGTGCACAGATGCCATGTTAATTCTAAAACGTTTGTTCAACTGTAATAGTCCACCATTCTGAAACTGGTTCCTCACTTTCTCACTTGGTGTTTAGATGACACCAAAGAGTTCAGTCTAACTGCAAAGCCCCGCCAAATCTTCCCAAGGATTTAATGCCTAATAATTGGAAAAGGCCATGGGGTCTGATCTACAATCATCATAGTTGATAAAGCATTCATTCAGCACTTAATCCCCTGAGCCTGGAGGTGGAGTCTTCCTGAATGAAGAGGGCTCTGGAGCAGGATTGAAAAGTTTTATCACAGGGTAAAGGTGATCACTCAAAAGAAGTCATATTGATTTTAGTGACTATTTCTGTCGCTAGGAAATACATGAACCCAAACCATGGCAGCTAAAAAAGCCTCTTAGATCATAAAAGACCTTTTTTCGACCCTCTGTATAGAAGATAATATCCAAGCTGTCATGATCAGTTCAAATTTAAACACCGTATGTCAGGCACAGGGCAGGCAATAAAGTCAGGCACAGAGAATAGAAACATTCTTTTTGTGGCTTTTTGACACCTAGGAAACGAAGTGTGTGTGTTTGGTTTAATGCTTTAGTTTTTTGCTAGAGAGCAAGGACATTTTAGGAGCCTGTTCCAGGTTTGTTCTGTCTTTTGCTATGTTGATAAACTCCAGTATTCTGGAAGTGCTTTTTCACGACGTTTTGCATCCTGGCCTCGGAGATTTAGTTGCAAAAGCAGTAGTTAGGACATTCAAGATGTTGACAAGGAGGTTTAAGATTCCAGTTCATGGGAGTCATAGAGCAGAATTTGCATGTCCTATAGCTTGGGTTTTTTTTTTTTTTTTTTTTGCATGCTGGAACAGTTCCATACAACTGCCCCTTTCCTAATTTGTGGCAAGAAATTTCAGGGGGGGGAAACCCTATGAATAGATGTTTGTGTCCTCAAATCTTTGGCCATTAAGCACTATAATGTCCGCCAATGGGTTTTATACATGTTTGCTTTTATGCAGTTGTGGTGATAAAGCCTCGTCAGCCGTTTTCTGTGTATGTCCTTTCTCATTTCAGCGCTCTGGGACAGCCTGATTTAGCCAGTGACCTTTTAGAAACCTTTTCTCCAAGCTTCCTTTTTTTCCATTGTGCAAGCGCCATTTGCTGCATTTTTATGCATCATGTTTAAGTCAAGAAATGGTCCTAAAATAGTGTAATGCATTTACAGTTACGTTAACGGCACTTAAAAGAGAACAACTTGCATTACGTTATATTAGCTTATGTTATCTAAACCGAGCAACTCAAGATTAAAGGCTTTGTTCAGGGGGTCCCATCAATGACACTTTAACCACAGAGGTGTGACTGGTTCTACTGGCTAGTCGAGAAGGTCCCAGTTTGCTGGAATCTTCCTGTGTCCAGATTGCATGTTCACCCTGTGCTTTCATGGGTTTTCTCCGGGTTTCTTCCCACAGGCCAAAAACATGTACATTAGGGTGGGTGTGGGTGTGGGTGTGTGTGTGTGTGTGTGTGTGGCCCTGCGATGGACTGAAGACCGTTTCAAGGTGTACCCCTTCTTATCACTATGTGAGCTAGGTAGAAGCAGACCTCTGTGAATCCGAATAAGCGTGTTAGAAGATGAATGAATGAATGAATGAATGAATGAATGATGTATGTAAAAGTCAGTTCTTTCGTAACTGTTTTTAAACTTCCGGTTAGCAGACTATTAATTTTTTTAGTTTTAGGAAAGAAGAAAATAAAATTGCACCTGCCGTCTGCCTCTTTGTTTGTCGAAGCAAAGCTAATTACAGTTCTGATGTTTGAAGAAAGCTAATGCTGTTGCCTAAATGAGGCGAAACAAAGTGACTTCAGTTTATCATTGAAGGCCCATATTGAGCCTTTACCTCCCTTCTACAGGCAACCTGCTGAGTTTGAAAGCGGAAAGACTTTATGCACCTTGGCAGCGAGCTGCTTTTGTAACGGTCCTAATTAGGTGCCAGAAAAACAGCTTCACATCTCCAAAGACGCTTTCAAAATCCCGCGGTACAGTAAGCGACTTCAGCGCTAACAAGCTCCTCTCTTTTCTGCATTCACTATGCTTTCGGTTTTACCTGCTTAAACCCCATACGGTAGACGTTCTCCTCATGTGCACTTTATCAGCAGCAGCATCAGTCGCATTTATAAGCTCGGGTTTGCATAAGCGAGCTCGTCTTCATTTTCCAACATTCAGTGTTTTATTCAGGGTTTTTTTAATTTTTATTTTATTTGCTGTAGTTGGTTCTGTTCGTAGTGATCAGGTCTTCCTACCGGGAGTTATTACGGATCACTTAGAAAAAAAGCCTTGTTCACACACTTTATCCACTTAATAGTCAAAGGCAGTAGTTCTGCAAACAGCTTTCATGGTCATGCTTCATGTGATTGGCTAATAAGATTTTTTCGAGCCAGGAATGTTCTGTTTCCATGCTTCGGTGGGATGTGTTGTGTGTGTGTGTGGCCTACATGGATCATCATGGTTGTCGGACAGTTGTTTATTTCATTATTTATTTTTATTATGTATTTTTCTTGCTTTTCCTTTGGTCTGCAATTAAATATTGGAAACATTTACATTATCAGAAACAATAAACATGAAACCAAACTGGACCAGTTAAATTGGACATTTCCTGGACCCCACTGCTTTTATTTCATTTCTTTATTTCATCCGAGCACTTAATAACACTTCAGTCACATTGTTTGAAAGATATTTTAAGAATTTCTCTCGGTTAAGGAGTAGTAAGTGATTCCATGAAATGAAATATCTTGTAAAAGCTGTTCTCTATCCTCGGTTCGATTCCTGGCCCGGGAATATTTCTGTGTGGAGTTTGCATGTTCTTTCTGCACTTGCTTGGGTTTCCTCCGGGTACTCCGGTTTCCTCCCACCGACCAAAAACATGGTAGATTGGGTTGATAAATTGCCCATAGGAGTGAATGTGTGTGTTGAGTGGTTGTTCGTCTGTGTGTGCCCTGCAATGGACTGGCGAACTGTCCCGGGTGTACCCCTACATCTCGCTGGGAATAAGCGGGTAAGAAGCTGAATGCTTTTTTAACCCAACATGGCCTGATAAGGTTGTAGCCAAATAACCATCCCTATTAATGTAGAAATGTTATCCATCACAATCCAGTAAGCGTAGCAGCTTGGGAAACGATGTAATACTGAGACTTGGAAGCACTTAGACTAATTAGCTTATCTAATATTAACTTGTCCTTGAAGTCGCATACTTGCCTACTATATAGCAGTCTACTTCCGCCTGCACTATTACTTAACTATTCTGTAATTTTGGAATGTGGCCTTTTTTTTGTTCATAATCTACTGCCATAAAGCAACTTAAATTATTTACAGTACGTGTTGGTGGCTTCTTTGACATTAGCAACACTTATTATTCTGATTTTGTTATTTCATGATCCGTCTCATTTCAACTGAACCACAGTGAAGTGAACAAACAGGAAGTGATGTGCTATTCTATTATTAAAGACAATCTCTACTATTACAGCGTTCAAGGCAGCCAGTTATGTCACCCTGTATTTACACATACTGATGAAATCACTGCTCTATATTATGTCCATATATCAGCTCGATTCTTTAGGCATTTTTAGATGTGTGACTAATGCAGATCATGTAGGCTTAGCTTTTCTACTCTCATTTTAAATACTACACTCAAATGTGGTATCTAGAATAAATTGTTAGTCGTAATGTGTGTTAGAGCTTTAGAGAGGCAGCACCTGTTAGAGGTGCGATGTTCAGATGTCAAGTCTTGCAGAGAACACGGAACAGCTTCGGCACATGGCGCTAATTTTCACGCTGTCCCGTCATCCCTCAGCAGCATCATGCCAACAACAGCACCAGCCTGACCAAGAGCGAAGCCGAGAAGAAAGAGTCCGACAAGTCCAGGGACCGCTCCAAAGAGAGGGAGAAGAAAGAGGAGAGGAAGGACCGCAAGCGAGTGAGTACACCTTCGGCTGTGGGCAAACCGTGGATGGAGGGAGGATAGATGTGGCTGTGTAGGCAAGCCTCCCTTCAGATAAGCCTCACTTTATAATGTGAAGTTTGCTTGATGTAAACAGCAGATATTAGCTGATATTGAGCTCCTGAGCAGGTGCCAGGAAGAATAACCCAGTTTTATTTGTAGTTCTGAATTAATTTTAACACTCTCTTACCCACACGTTCCTTTCTCTTTTTGTGCAAACGCCCCCCCCCCTCTTTTTTTTTTTTTTTTAAACCTCAGGACTACTCCAACAGCGACCGCGAGATGAGCCAGGAAGCCAAGCGCCGTAAAGACGAGAACGGTACAAGTGAGTCGTGTCTACTTTCTTTTGTTTGCCTGCCAGGAGATTCTTTCTGAGGCAGAAGCAATCAAAGTGTCTGTGTGTGTCTGTGTGTCTGTGTGTGTCTGTGTGTCTGTGTGTGTCTGTGTGTGTGTGTCTGTGTGTGTGTGTCTGTGTGTGTGTGTCTGTGTGTGTGTGTCTGTGTGTGTG
>JAOTRA010000037.1:851386-863654 GCA_026260255.1 Pseudolaguvia tuberculata | reverse complement strand
ACCTACCTACCTACCTACCTACCTACCTACCTACCTACCTACCTACCTACCTACCTACCTACCTACCTACCTACCTATGTTTTATAGTGTAGTGATGCCTTAAATAAGTTGAGTCATTATTTGTATGAGAGCAAAGACAACGGTTCATGTCCTGACAATGCTAATCTGACACTTTTGGGTCCTTGCCTACTCCTGCTCACATCTGACCCTGTGCTCTGATATCCAATTTTCTAAGCTGGAATTTGTAAAGAAACAAATTCCATTTTGCAATTATTGGCGGTTGTGAGAAGTATCACACTTGGGCAGGACCAGAGATTTGACTAACCTCTCAAGCTTGGGTATGGGTGAAACTTTAATCCAGACGTTGCCAATCGCAAGACGCACCCACTTGCAGGATTGGCGGTTTTAAATAAGGTTTTGTTGTCCAATTACATAAACAAAAACACAAGATCAAGATTCTCCTGACATAAGCGTGACCAAAAAAACATGAGGTCAGATAAAAAAACAAAAACAAACACGAAACACACTTACGCATCCCAGAAAAACACTTGACATGAAGTATAACACACTAAACATTGTCCTAGGTCGGACAATATGAGAATTGAGACAATGAGAACCATGACACAGCCGAAGAGGGACAAGAACCAAGACAGAGCAAGGAACATGAACCAGGACAGAGCGAGGAACAAGACAAGACCCAAGGCAGAGCGAGGTACGGGGCGAAGAGGGACAAAAATCAGGACGAGTACCGAGACTGAGCGAGGACAGGGATGAGAACAGAGACCAGAACCGAGACAGAGCAAGGGAAGAGGATGGGAACTGGGACTGAGTGAGGAAAAGGGGAGAGAATCAAGATGAGAATCTAAGACAGAGCTGGGAAAAGGACAAGGCGGGAGACAGGGCAAGGGCCGGGGACAGGAGCCGAGACAGAAATAAGAACCGAGACCAGGACAGAGCGAGGAGCAAGAACCAGGACAGAGTGAGGGATGGAAACAAGGGACAAGGAGAGGGACAAGGAGAGAGACAGGATGAGGGACAAGGGGAGGAGACGAAATGAGGGCCGAGGACCGAGACAGAGCGGGGAACAAAACAAGAACTGAGACAGAGGTGAGAATCGAGACCATAAGAGGGACTAGGAGAGAGACAGGGTGAGGGATGAGGGGAGGAGATGGAGCAAAGGGGAGGACCAAGACAGAGTGAAGACCAAGGCAGAGAGGCAAGGACCAAGACGAGGACTGAGAGACAAGACAGAACGAGGAGAGAGACAGGGCGAGGGACGAGACGAGAACTGAGACTGGGCAAGAGAGAGAGTTGCATGATCAGACCGAGCCAGGGACAAGACAAGAACCAAGATAGAGCAGGGGAAAGGGGCGAGACGGGGATGACTGCGCAGCGGCAGCGTGCCCGAGATGTCCATCACAGAGGAAGAGCGTTACAAGAAGGTTTTGCTTGTCCTGGCTTGAACCTAGGCTATCGTTACCCTTAGTAACTAGCTAGGTGGGTGTGAACCACCTTTCCTTAAGTGAAACAATTACTTGATTGTTTTGACAAGGTAGTAGTGTAAGTTCTTTTGTTCATCTTCTACAGACATAGACGCACACAGCAAGATTGCCATTTTATTGGGTTTTTTTTAGAACTTGTCAGGCTCAAAAGTGAAATCAAAGAAGAAGAGATTGTATCGTGACAAGCGCCTGAGGGATGCCAAGCAATGGCATATGGATAAAATTAGTCATATTGACAATGTGTATTCATACAAGCTCCCAAACAGAGTGGAGTAATGCATTGCATATGCTTCCTTCTCTTTCATTTCCAGACATCTTTTCATATCTGCTGTCTGGCTCGAGTGCTTGTTCTTCTGAGCAATAAAAAAAATATCCCTTTAAGCCCATATACAGTTTAGGAATAAATGAGAATAAGACCTACACATCTACCAGAAACCCAAATGTAATAACCCAGTCATTTTAACCAAATTATACAGCTTATGTTACAATGCCCTGAATATTCTCCTGTGTGACTTTATTAAAGTTTAACTTTCTAAGTTTTAACGGTTTGTTTTCATTTGTCGCTTACAGCATTCCTAAACTTACAATAACAATGATACCAGGCACTTAGACTATACTGCCAAAAGTGTTTAGTCACCTGACCGTTTCTGTTGCTACAATCTGGAAGACCACAGTTCGTCTAAAATGTTTTTTGTATGTTGTAGCGTTGCATTATTTCCTTCACTAAAACTAAGAGACTCCAACACTGTTCCAGCATGACAATGACCCTAAGCACAAAACATCTGACCTCCATTATCACTTGCTAGCTTATTATTGAAGAAAAAACACACACACAAAGTTCTGATCTTCCCACCAGTGAACCTCTTTTGGATGACCTGGAATGGCGACTGATCCACCCCAGAGATCCTTGCATGACATTTAGTGTCTGTTCTCACTAACACTGTTGGAGCTGAATGATGAGATATCGGACATTCAAGCACAGCAATGGACTAGCAGGTCTTATTAGACGACTGCCGTTTAATACAATAGCAAAAAATGGCAATCAATCTGGAAGATGTGTTGACCAACAACTAATGGCAATATAGTGTATGTTTATTATATGTCTATGAAATGTAGGTAGCACTTTTAAACACAAATAAGTATTACTCTAACCGGCTAGATCAATTAGTTGCCTACTTAACTCCAAATCATTTTAGGGATCACTTGTCTCTAACAATTTTCCAAACTAACCTCATCAAATGGTAAAATCTAATAAACATTTTGTAGTGTTGCACCTACCAAAACATTTTTGCAATAATTGATTTATAGATGATTAGCAGAACGAAGGTCGTCTCATGACCAGCGATATGTTTAAAGCAAGTATGGTCATCTAATTACCTCATTCACAGGAGACTTGGCTCACATGCTCTTGGTCACTGCCAACTGTGCCAGGCTGCAGTCCCTGCCTTGTAAACCAGCAGTCTGTGAAATGGGCTTGTTTATTGTAAATGATCAGGGATTAATAGAGAGCTAGTCCCTATCATTAGAGTTTTCCTTTTCAATTCACTGGCAATTGACGGACCCTCCCTTAACGGTTAAACCTTTTATGGTCGAAGCATTCTCTTAGCAGGGTAATACCCTTGGGCACAAATGCTCTGGTCTCTACACAAAATCCCGTCCTCAACCCGACTGAACACCGTTGGGGTGCAGACTGTGTTCCTCACTCAATATTAGTGCCCCAGTGTCATGCTTCAAAATCTAGTGTCTAAGTTATTTAAGGTGTAGGGCGAGATACAGGTGTGGACAGGTAGCCAGTCCATCGCAGGGCACACATAAACAAGCAACCACTCACACACACACATGGGCAATTTAGACTCACCAACCAACCTAATGCACATGTTTTTGGACTGTGGGAGGAAACTTGCATACCTGGAGGAAACTCACGTAAGCGCGAGGAGAAAATGCAAACTCTGCGCAAAAACATCTCCAGCCTGGGAATCAAACCAGGGACCTTCTTATTGTAAGCCGACCATGCTAAACACTTCGCCACCGCTGGAGGTGGCTAACAAACCCTTTACCAGGGCTGAGCCAGAAGCAAAAGGCCAATTTGTTTGTTTAGTGGTTAAATACATATTATTATTTTGTACACACACCTGACTTCAGTCCTCCTACAGCAGCACCAATGGTACAAAGAACATCATTCTTACACGTCTTACATGTTAGGCTGATGTCACAGCTTGGGAATTACTGCATCATGTAGAGAGCTTGAAACATTGTTGTGTCTAAGCTTTCCACGAGCTTTTCGAAAATAAAATCCTTTGTAGTCCCCAAACAGACAATTTTCCAAATCATTCCTACATCAGAACAGAATCTCCGCTATCCAGATTTTTTTCTTTTACTCTAATGGAAAGCTTTTAGTCACAAAAAAAATGATCAAGGATAGAACCCATCAGAAAAACAAAATAATATTTTCACAGAATTTCTTTTGGCTCCAATTACATAGACTTTATTCTGTATTTTTTCCAACTGATGATGAACTTTGAACCCCAAAAAGATGATATTCTTTCACCATTGGAGGATCAGCCGAATACCTTGCATGTTGTATGCAAATATCCCAGTTATGTTAACACTAATAACAGTTCAGAGGTTATCCGAGAGTGAATCGTGTTAATCAAGATCTCTCTCTGTTTGTTGTCCCTGCGCATGTAGGCCATTTGTTGAAAGGCTAATTGGGCAGAATACTCCATTCTGTATGAGCCAATGAGATATTATTATTTTCCCCTCAGTCACTGTAAATTGAAAGAGATGAATTTGTTTTTTCATCCAACTGGTCTGTTTTCAACAGTGGAGGCGGCACTCATCGGGTCTGCGTGCACGCATTATGGAGATTAGCGTGCAGCACTGCACATCAACCCCCGCATTTAGTAATGGATTGTTGTCATTACGATGGAAGAGTACTATTGCGGGCTGTGGCTCTCTCAAGTACTCGAGCCGTCGCGGGGCTCTGCTGTTGCGTTACTGAATTTTTCATTTGTCTGGATCTTCGATGGTGAAGGATGAATTGGTGATTTGCTAGTAGTTGCTAGCAGTAGGACTGTATTGCAGATGGGCTGTCTTCACAGGTTGGATTGCTTTGTGTTGTTAGAGGTTTGGATAGAACAAGTTTTCAGTCGGTTCATGTTTGTGATGGTAAAAGAAATAGGCCAATTGGGGACAAACAGCAGCCTTCATTTGCTATTACACGTTTCTTCTATCCAAGAGTCCACTTACTGATGAGATGGCCTGCATTTCTTTTAAACTTAAAATAGCATCATAGATCTTAAAGGACAAAGGTTGTGGGGATACACATCAAGAATGCTACCTGCCGTAATACCTTCCTCAAATTGCTGGTCAGAAATATCAATTGAAGTCATTCAGGACTATCATGATCAATGATTTTTTCTCAGATGTGTACTTTTAACACAATCTCTCTCTCTCTCTCTCTCTCCCCCTCTCTCTCTCTGCGGTTCTTTTTGTAGCAGGGGGTGGAAAGCGTGAGCTTGAAAAAAAAAGAATGGTGCCAAATAGTTGACGCTTGATAGAGTCTGGGTCTGCAAGAGGGAGATAGAAAGGGAATGAATGAGAGAAAGATTGCAGGCAATAGAGTGACAGCAAAAGCAAGAAAGAAAGAAAGAGTGTGTGAGGGAGTGAATGAGTGAGTGAGAGAAAGAAAGAAAAAGACTAACGAGAGAGAGAGAGAGCGAGAGAAAGAGAGAGAGAGAGAGAGAGAGAGAGGAAGAGGGAGGGAGAGGAAACCCTATAAATCATGTGGAGGTGCAAATGCTGAATCAGGAACAAGAGGGAAGGTTGATTGAGCCTGGGAGAGACAATAAACCCTTTAATCATCCGTCTCTACTGCACAAGCCTGGCAATTTTCTGCCCAAAGCTGACCAGAACCTTAAAAAAGGGGCAGAATATGTCCCACTTCTTTCCCTAATAATTTTCTCTTTTTGTTTGGTTGCATAAACATGAAAAATACTTTTATCACCAGGTTAAATCTGGAGTTATGGATGAGCTAATCAGAGACAAAGGAACTGATGTGTTGAGCCTTTTGCACATTTTCAGCACAAAACTGCATTATGCATGAAAAACCCATTCTGTAATTCAGGGTCATGGGGTCTGCTGGAGCCCATCCCACTTCTCTAAAGGATGAAAGGTAGGAAGGGTACATCCTAGACAGGACACCAGTCCCTCACAGGACTACACACACACACACACACACACACACATACACACACGCTGACTTCTATGATCAATTAAAAATGAACAATCAATCCAACAGGGGTGGCGCGGTGGCGTAATGGATAGCACAGTCGCCTCACAATAAGAAGGTCCCGGGTTCAAATCCCGGGCCAGGATCTTTCTGTGTGGAGTTTGCATGTTCTCCCTGCACTTACATGGGTTTCCTCCCAAAACATGCAGAGTAGGTGGATTGGTGATTCTAAGTTGTCCATAGGAGTGAATGTGTGTGGTTGTTTGTCTATGTGCTGCCCTGAGATGGACTGGCAACCCATCCAGGGTGTACCCCAAATTTGGGAATAAGCAGGTAAGAAGATCAATGAATGAATCAATCTAACATACATGTTTTGGACTGTGGGAGGAAATCGGAGTACCCGAAGTAAACATGAGTCCACGATTCCCTATTTGTAAATTGAACCTGAGACCTTCTTAGCTTAAAGCTAACCAGTAAGCCACCATGCTTCCCGTGAATTTATTAACTTTTTATAATATAAAGTAACTTAAGGGGAAAACAGTGACCTCTTCCTGGGCAAGGAGTGGGTTTTCTCCGGGTAGAGTGTGTATGTGTATGGTTGTTTGTCTATGTGTTGCCCGGCAATGGACCCCAAATTAGGGAATAAACGGATTAGAAGATAAATGAATGAATGTTCCAGCTCTGTCAGGTTGGTTTCTCCGAGGATAATGAAGGACAATGCAAACTTTTGGTGGATCATCAAACATCTAAAAAAAATTCACCATTCATTCATTCATTCATTCATTCATTCATTCATTCATTCATTCATTTTTCCATCTTCTTACTCACTTATTCCCTAATTCTGGGTCATAGGGGTCCGCTGGAGCCCATCCCAGCTCACCTAGGGCAAGAGGCAAGGGTACACTCTGGACAGTTTGCCAGTCCATTGCAGGGTCACATATTGACAAACAACCATTCACACACACATTCACACCTACAAATCAATCAAAATTGCCCGTAGAGGAAAACCGGAGTGCCCAAAGAAAACCCACGTAAGCACAGGGAGAACATTCGCATAGAAAGATCCCCGACCTGTGCGAACCGCTTCACCACCACGCCGCCCAAGGGTTCACCATTGAACGTTAAAAGAACACCACAGGGAAAATTCTTTATCTTCTGATTAATCTTAAATTCCTTTTATGCCATATTTCCAGTTAATAGAGGAAAGCAAATGCCCTTGATGTCTACCAATTGTTAACATCTGGTATGAGCCCCTAACTCTGGCTAGAATTTACTCTTATAAACACTCATCTATTTTTTGGGATAGAGAAAAAAACCCTTTATATTTTCCGATATGCAGTCTTATAATGGAGATCCTTTCTGAAACTGCTTTTTCAAGTGGCTTGGAAAGTGCAGGCTTAAAAGCTATTTATAAAAACCCGGTGGAAGAACTTAGCCAAAGTGATGGCATGATATTTAATCAACTCTATTGGCTGAGTGGGAAAGACAAATGGACAAGAAACAAGTCTTTTTTTTCTGCCCTTCCAATTCCAGATAAATGGTCAATTTATGTTAAAGATGAGGTAAAAAGATGCATTTTTCTACTAAACCGCAAACGTTTTTCAGCATTCAAGTTTGTAATGTTTGTAAAATTCAGTGAATAATAGAATAACATTCATTCATTCGTTCATTCATTCGTTCATTCGTTCATTTATTTTAATACCAACTTATTCCCTAATTTGATATCACGGGAGCTGCTGGCGCCTATTCCAGTGCACACAGTGCAAGAGGCAAGGGTACACACTGGACAGGTCGGCCAGTCCATTGTAGGGCCACACATAGATGAACAACCACACACAGAAACATACATTCACTCCTATGGAAAATTTTGAATCACCAATCAGCCTAATGTACATGTTTTTGAACTGTGAGTGGGAGAAAACCGGAGGAAACCGCACAGAAAGTTCCCTGGGAATCAAACCTGGGATCTTCTTGTTGTGAGGCAGCCGTGATAAACACTACGCCACTGTGCCACCCTTCGAACAATTTGTTAATGAAAGGTTGTTAATGAAGAGTTTGCATGTTCTCCGTGTTTGTGTGGATTTTCTCTGGGTACTCTAGTTTCCTCCCCCAGTCCAAAAACATGTACATTAGGATTATTAGTGTTTCTAAATTGCCCATAAATCCTCCAACAATTCCAAAACTTTAATTAATTAATTAAAGGGTTAATTCTAAATTTTCTGTAGGAGTAAGATTGTGTTTGGCACTGTGATGGTCTGGTGATCTGGCCAGAGTGTACCAGTCTTTCGCCCTACATCGAACTGGGATAGGCACCAGCAGACCCCTGTAACCCTGAATTAAGCGGGTATATAAGATGAATGATTGAATGAAGGGCGGCATGGTGGTGTAGTGGTTAGCACGGTCACCTCACAACAAGACAGTCCCGGGTTTGATTCCCAGGCCGGGGAACTTTCTGTTTGCGTGTTTTTCGCACGCTTCCGTGGGTTTCCTCCAGGTACTCCAGTTTCCTCCCACAGTCCAAAAACATGCAGATTAGGTGGATTGTTGATTGTAAATTGTCCATAGGAGTGAATGTGTGTGTGAATGGCTGTTTGTCTATGTGTGGCCCTGAGGTAGACTGGAAACCCGTCCAGGGCGTAAGAAGATGAATGAATGAATAAACAAATAAATGTTGTCTCTGATTGGCTTATTCTTAATTTATACATACTAGTTTAAAGAAATTGTATAAAATAAAATAATAAATAAATAATAATTGTGATTTTTTACTTAGTCCTAGATATATCGTCTTATTCCAAGAGGTCAAAACTAAAATAAAATTGTAAAATTTTAGAAAGAAGAAAGTCCTCTTGGTAGGCATGGTAATGAGTGTATTTTGGCACCGCTAAGTCATTTAAACCCCTGTTGGTGGAAAGTCGACCCTAAATTTACAGTTCAACAGTTGCATGCTAAGTGTAATATTATGTTGGGTTTTTTTTCTGCATCGGATAGTGATGAGCTATTGCATAAGCTACAGCATGAACAGAATTTGGTTTCATGGTTTAGATTGCAACTGTGTGCAACCATTTTCAGTTTCATTCAAAATTCATAAGAAGGCATGAAGGTTATGGTTACGGGCAAGGTTAGTCATCGTGCTTCTCCTTGCAACGTTACGTGAATTAGTTACAGCTTTACCTTAGGCAGTGTGCCAAAATTCCCTTTTTTTTTGACGTGCCGTTGTGTCTGTGTGTCTAACGTGTCACGTTATAAGCTTTCCAGTAGAAAGAATAAAAGAGTTATGAATTGCATCAGACTTTGACCTAATTAAGACACATTACTTATTATAATTTATTATGAGACAAATTGGGCAGACGTTCCTTCCTTGTCCCTGTTTTAACAGGAAGTGTTTATTTAAAAAAACTAATAGAGGTATCAGATATGAGAAAGCATCTGATGGAGGTTTGGTAAACAGCACACCTGCATCATCAGGACATTCTGCTGGGCTGTAATTTAGCCTAGACTGAATTAACACAGGTGGTACACTGAGAAATCTTACAGTTATGTAACTGTTCCCTGCAGTACTAATGCTCACAGTTTGAGTTCTAATCTCTTAATATACCCCAAGGATTTAAGCAGCTTGATTTTATCTCTGTCAATCACAGCAGCCTAATCGTGTAAGAATTTCAATCTAATGAGATGATTTGATATCATTGGGAATTAAAGTTAAAAGTCAAAGTGAAAATGAACATAAAAAGTTAAATATAACTCAGCGGGTTGTGGGGTTATTTAGGTTAGTTTATATAATGTACTCATAAGTTGGATGTTTCATATGTCTTGTGGTCTCAGACAAAAATAAAGTCCACTTGGACCTTCTGCTCTACACCATCTAACATTATCACCGCATGGAACAAACTGCGGGTTTGAGAATTAAGAGTCGAACTGGCCCCCTGACTGGAGTTTTTAACACATTGTAAGAGACCAACTTATTGAAAATGGCCGACAGGGTTGTTTTTAAAAGTATTCCTTGCAGGGTTTGGTGTATGCTGGTCTTTTTGTAGTCTATTAATTGTTTGAAACGTTGGGGTTTCACACTGATCTACTGTTACCAATTGCAAAAGGGGAAAGACTTTCAGGACCTTGGACAAGAGGATTATACTTATTTAAGTGCAATAATAAGTGCAATAAGGATCTGTCAGTTTAGCCTAATGAAAGAATAAGAACAATTAAATAAGAACATCTGTTAAATGCTGTAAATGAGCTATCATGTCCTAAATATCTAACTAATTATTTGGCAAATGTGAGGAACTTTAAGAACAGTAATGATTTGTGTGATTTTGTTAAAAAAGTTACGCAAGAAAATGAAAAGCTGAAACACCAACAGAATAAAACTAAACGTAACAGAATATAAAAAGCAGCATTTACATGCTCCCAACTATGGGCTGGTGGTCTGTCAAAATGGCTATTTGTGTGCAGGCCTTTAAGTGGACCTTCCTCATGCGTTACTTGAACCTGCAGCAGATGAGAGAAATGAATTGGATTCTGTAGTCGTTTTGTAATATTGGACAAAAACACCGAGACACTATCTAGTATTCTACTAGGAGATAATGCTGGCTTCTGGAACATTCTGATTAAGCAGCCCAGTGTGAATTAATTCACAGCAGAAAGGAAACCGACTGATGCTGATGGATCTCCTTTCAGGTTGGATCCAGTGGGTCTGAGCTCAGTTATCCTGGCATCAGTAGCGAGGCTAATACAGTTGGAACCCTATTGGAGATAACACACTGGAGGTGGCAGAGATAGTGAGATATTTCCCAGGGGACACCGGGGAGGTTTAGGCATCATACACCATGGGGTGTCTCTGCTGAAGGCCTAGCTTTTTTGGCATCAGTGTCCAGAAATGTCTTCTTCCTCAGACTCCTCACGTCAGGTCGCTGCTTTGATCTTCCCCGTCAGTGAAGTGTTTCCTTATCCAAAACTTTTCTACAACTAAGGGAGTGAGAACTGCACTACCACTTTCCTCAACTTTCTTGATGAAAGTTATTAGAAGCTTATTCTGTGTGGATGCTCTGCCCAGCATAATTTTGGACCTTGAAGTGACAAGACACCATATGCTATCACAGTAGCTGCCATGATATGAGAAACAATATGCTTTTCCACCAATGGCGATGAAGAATCTAAGGCCTTGTAGGGTATCTCAGGGGTGATTTAATCCCTAGAATCAGTTATGTTGGACAGTGATGTTCCATAGCTGATAAACAGCATGCTGAATATTCTTATTCTGGGATTGTGGTACTTAGTAAATCAAGGGTAAAAAGGGAAGCCCTTAATTAGAGGTTGCTCCTTGGCTCTCAGGAACCCTTTATCCAAACTTACTCTTTTAGTGAATGTTTCCACTAACGGCTATCCAGTCTACTCTGAACGCAGACACTGCTCGAGTTACAACTCCACAAGCTACTTACACGCTGCTGAATTAGATATTGAGTTCACACTTTCCTGACTCTTATATTATTCACCAACTCGAAGGAAGATTTCTGTAATACTTTGGCCTCTTTTTTGGGGAGAAGAATTGGCAAAACATCAATAGCTTGATGCAGCTTGAGTTACTGTAACGGAAATCACATGTCCTGCACAAAACTATGTCTCTGACCTAACCTCATAGAACACCTTTAGGATGAGCTGGAACACCAACTGCACCCCAGACCTCCAGTCATGGCCGAATAAGCAAATCCCTACAGGCACAAATGGAAAGCATTTTTTTTAAACTAGCAGTACATCTTCTCCTTAAATACCCTGTCCCCACACAGTACACAGTGAGACACAATATTTAACAAGTCTTTTTTATCTAACGTGATAGTGCTACTTTACAGACTTTAAACTGTCGGGAAGTCTTTAGAGGCATGATCCAGTTACTCTGGTCCTGGTCCCATGACAGAGTCATCACTTTAAAACAAGTGCCAGTTTGACATGTCAAGTGAAGTGCATCAATATTTGCTTTGAATACTTTTCCAGGACCAACGTTTTTTTTTTTTTTAGGAATTATCTACTGGGCAAAAAAATCTTTCCTATATTAACTACGCTGAAGATAATCATTGATATGAAAATGTTCTTAATTAATGTATTTTTTGAGCTCTGGGGCATCATCATCATTTTGGCATTAATATAAGTGACACCAGGAAGTAATGATGTCAACATATAAAAAAGTCATAAATATTTATATTTATATAACAGTTTAGTGTTCAGTAGGCAGGGAAGCTTGGTAGCTTAGTGCAAGAAGCTCACAGCAAGAAGCTCTCAGGTTCTTACTCCATGCAGGGGTCTTTCTGTGTGGAATTTACATCTTTTACCTGTGTTTGTGTGGGTTTCCTTCAGGTACTTTGGTTTCCTTCTACGGCCCAGTGCATTTGGTTGACTGGTGATTCTAAATTGAAAATAGGAGTGACTGTGAATGTGTGTGTGAATGTGTGTGTGAATGTGTGTGTGCATGTGTGTGTGTGTGTGTGAGTGTGAGTGTGTGTGTGTGTGTGTGTGTGTGTGTGTGTGTGTGTGTGTGTGTGTGTGT
>JAOTRA010000037.1:824200-841582 GCA_026260255.1 Pseudolaguvia tuberculata | reverse complement strand
GTTTGTACTTACCCGGAAATAAAGGGTGTTTTCCGTTAAGCCTGACTCCAGTAATGAATTGTATATCCGCGTAACAGGGTACACCATGGACAGGTCGCCAGTCCATCGCTTGGCCACATAATTAGACAAACAATCACACACACCCACAATTGCAATTTATAATTACCAATCAACCTAATGTGGGGGAAAAAAGTGCAGGGTAAACATGCAAACTCTGAACCTGGGACTTTTTAGTTGTGAGGTGACTGTGTAACGCACCGCACTAGAATAATCTTCTTCTCTGCAAATTCTGTATCCATTCATTTTACAATGCTTGTTTTAAATTGGTGTTTATTATGGGTAATTTTACCTTGTGTATTAATGATGTCCATTAGAGCCTAAAGGTTTGAGTTTTTTAATAATGTTTCCATCAACTCTTCCATATACGGCGTAACACAGGCTTCAAATGACCCGAATGATCCTGCCGTATCTTGTTGTGAATTATGCAAATCCAGTGCAAATCCAACCATTCTCTTCCCTCAATATTTGTCGAATCGAAATAAATCTGTGTACATCAGTTACGCCTCTTTGCATCCCCTCCAACATATGATAATGAGATCGTTGCTCAATAGATCGTTGCCATCTAAACAGTGCTAATTACCGCTACCTGTTATTCTTTCTGAGTGCAGGATTTATCTGCGTAATTAACAAACGAGTGTCTGATAAACGGTGAAATGAGTATTGGTATCAGGAAACAATGGTAGCCACCAATCTGATGGCTCTCTTTCTTTCCACAACATTAAAATACCTTATCAGAAAAATAAATAGGAAAAGATCTGTATAATATTATCCAAATATATTTGCTATTCAGTGCTGGGTTGTTTGTCTGCACTGCCGTCTATTGGCATCATTTTGAATTTGGTTGGCAGTAGGTTCCCTCTGTCATTCTATCCAGAAATGTACATTTATCTTCTAGAGCTTGTTTGGGTATTTAGATGAATAGAATAAATGTTCCATTAAAAAAGGATTTATATTTTTAGATCTTTTTACACATCAAACATTTTTTTGATTACGTAGGATATGCACCTGTGGGTGGAAACAGGTGGAGGTGAATTTAACCTGGCTAGACCTGAGATTGCACACTTAACCTATATACATATAATTAATCATTAATGAATGAATGAATTCATTCATTTATTCATTCATTCATTCATTCATTCATTCATTCATTTTACTCGCCTATTCCCTAATTCGGGGTCACAGGGGTCTGCTTGAGCCTATCCCATCGCACATAGGGCAAGAGGCAGGGGTACACCCTGGACAGTTTGCCAGTCCATCGGAGGGCCACACATCGACAAACTACCACTTACACACACATTCACTCTTATGGGTAATTTAGAATCACCAATGTAATTACTTATATAAATGTAAATGTTTAATTTACTTAATGTAAATGTTTTTCGACTGTGAGAGGAAACCAAAATACCAGGAGAAAACCCATGCATGCAAACTCTCGACCCAAAATATTCTCGACCCAACATTCGAACCCAGGACCTCTTTATTGTGATGCAAAGGTGCTAACCACTACGCCACCATGCCACCCATATAATTATTTATTTAATAAATTTTTAACAATCAGAGATTGACCCTCCTGGTCTACTCTATCAGGATGGCCAAGCGGTCTAAGGGACCAATTGCAAAGATAGTGTCCTTCCAGCAATCTGGGTGTTCTGGTCTGCACATAGAGGTGTGGGTTCAAATCCCGTTTGTCCCATGCATTTTGTTTGCATGTTCTCCCAGTGCTCGCATGGGTTTTCTCCGGGTACTTCAGTTTCCTTCCACAGTCCAAAATGTCACGTCCTCCTTCTGTGATGGACATCTCCGGCACGTCGCAGCTTGATTGAGAAATCATTATAAGTCGGCGGTGTGCGCACTTTAGAGTCGGATCCTTGCTTCAAGTTAGGTGTGTTTATGTTTTGTTTGTTATTTTTCATGCCAAGTGTTTTTCTGTAATGTGTAAGTGTGTTTCGCATGTGTTTCTTTTGGGTGATCTGACCTCACGTCATGTTTCGTCATGTCATTTAATGTCTGGGTTCAAGTTTCCCCCGTTACCGAAGCTCGAGAGGTTAGGAGAGGTTAGTCGAGCCTCTGGTTCTACAAAGATGTGACACCAAAATATACATTAGTTTAAATGAGGAGTTTAAATGGCCCATAGGAGTAAGTGTGCTAGAGTGTATGGATGTGGCTTCAGATGGACTGGCAACCTGTCCGGCAGGAGACCCATGCGCCCCCAAATTAGTTAGAAGATAAATGAATGAATGAAATTTCTTATCATTTATTCACAGAGTTGAGTTTTACTCATTGTTTTATACTCGGTTTTTGTCTTGTTTAAAATAAAGTTATGACTGCAATTTATCAGAGAAAATAGTGGCCGCAAATTAAAATATTCGTTTATCCCAAAAACCAAAATCGTATTTTAGTCGTCCAGACTTCATTCAGATATGAGTTGATTTTGGGTGTGAAGTAAACAGACTTTGATAAATGTTCGGCAGGTTTCTGTGCGACGCCACACTTTTCCTCAATCAATTTTCCTGCTTAAATGAAGCAATTTGTTTCCCAGTGTGCAATCTGGTTGAGTTGATTACCCAAGCTGGTGATGTTGGCCTGAGATGAAATTAGAATGCACATAAAGGTCCTCATAAAGATCCACTAGTATTGTTATCTTTTCATTTTTTAGGAAAATAAAATGGGATAAACCAGGGGTAGACAAACTCAGTCATGGAGTGTCTGTGGTGTCCAAAGAAGTTTAGCTCCACCTCATCTGATCCAACTAATCAAGATCTTACTAGAGCTTCCTTGAAACTTACAGGTAAGTGTATTAAGGCTAAACTCTGCAGGATACCAGCCTTCCAGGGTCGAAGCAGTCAAGGCTGGAACCCGAATTAGGGAAAAAGTGGCTTAGAAGTTAAATAAATGAATAAATGAATATATCTATAAAAATATTATGCAAAAGTGTGTGTCTCTGATACAATGCTTTATTCTTACCTGTCTTAGTCTTTCTATATATTGTCTTCTGTAGCCCTGCATTTATTTATAATCCCGAAGATAAAATAAACTCAAACAGTAGCTCACCATGAATGGACTTTTGTAGGCAAACAAATAGTTTTCAAGTGGTTGGGTGAATCAGAAGACTGTACACTATTCTGTTCTACTTCTAGAAATGAGACCCATATTAGTCGCTCTGTAAAAGAACATCTGCCAAATGGAGTAAATGTAATAAATTACTACTCTGTCTTTTCCCATAAAACAGTCTATCAGCATGGCACATCACGACTCGGGCAATAATTTCTTACTCTTTCATGCAAAAACATTTTGGACCCATCAATTTGTAAGAGGCACCACAGCTGCTCCGGTTCACTCCAGTTTCATTTAGATCCGGGTTCTGACATCTGAACACATAAATGAGTGTGCTGTACTATTTGGTATTTTGATAGTTCTGATTTCTATATGATATCATTTATGCTTACAGTCTATATTTTCTGCCCCCATAAACAGAAGAGCCTGGGGCTTTCCATGCTACAGATTTACGTAACCAGGCGGTAAAAAGTATACAAGTTTGGCTTTGCATGTTTAAATGTATTTTATTTCTATTTGCTGTTTCTTGTAAATTTGTAAGTCAAAAGGAACAGTGAACTGATGTAGTTTCCTAAAGTCACCAGTGGGTGATGTTGGATGCGTTACACATGGGAAATGCGCATACGCAACGTCTTCAGATTTATAGATGTTCAGTGAACCGTGTGAGGGAGATGTGTTGTATATCATTCATTCATTCA
Source organism: Pseudolaguvia tuberculata (assembly GCA_026260255.1). Taxonomy (NCBI): domain Eukaryota; kingdom Metazoa; phylum Chordata; class Actinopteri; order Siluriformes; family Sisoridae; genus Pseudolaguvia; species Pseudolaguvia tuberculata. The sequence goes on along the minus strand of JAOTRA010000037.1, from coordinate 837,770 downwards.
TCTTCTTACCAGCTTATTCCCGAATTTGGGGTCACGGGGGTCTGCTGCGCCTATCCCAGCACACATAGGGCGAGAGGCGGGGGTACACCCTGGAAGGGTCGCCAGTCGATCTCAGTGTGTTGTATATACTCTCCGCAATCAATGTTAAATGCAAAATCATCCAACGGTAAATATAGTATTTCTTGCCAATATTATTATAAATAGTTATTTAAATATCATTTTGGGAGCTATTTTATTTTGTGTTGTTTCTGATAAATGTTGTACAAAATAATATGACGTCACACCATGTGATGGAGGCCTGTTTAATTAGAGTTTTACAAAATGGCCTTCAAGTTTACATTTTGAACATATTTTATATATTCTCCTGTGATTTAATGCTTTAACTGTTTAACTACAGTTTACAGCATTTTGCTCGGGTTTCAGCTCTCATAAAGTGAGTGAGAAGTATTGTAATGAGTGTTCTGATATGTAAGTGGGTAATATTTATGTTTGGTTTCTTTTGTACAGTATTCCCACTGCCGTGTTATGCCTTATTCTGTTGTATTGTATTATTTAGTATTTTGCATAATTTGTACATTCGTGGAAAACTTTTCAGAACAAATTAGTCTTTTGAAAAGATTAACTAAATAAATTACAAATAATTGAACCCGCTAAATGTGAACTGTGCGGTAAATCAAAATCCTTGGTCCTGAATCATGGAATAACCTGCTGGATTGTCTGATCAGAGGATAACTGACCTTTGATTGAACCTGGTTTCAGTCTTTTTTTTTCCTCCATTCTGTCACCGATAGAGTTTTGATTTCTATATATATTAACATCCGAACAATAACTTGGACTGCACACTGCATCCGCTACCATTGTGGATGACCACAAACCCCTTACACCCACTCTTCTCACTCCTGGCGTCTGGGAAATGGTTCTGGAGCATTCGGGCCCTCACAACCAGACTGTGTAACAGCTTGTTCCATCAAGCCATCAGACTCGACCACATGAACAGGAGATAAGTGGATGGACACAGTCTCACACACAAACATACACAAACATACACAAAGATAGACACACATACGGACATAAGCCTAGATGCAAACATACACACGAACTACCACACCGCACTGTTGCTCTTATACTACTGCACATATCACTTTATCATTACACTCATCACTTTAATTACATTTTAACTTACTTTGTTGTGTTTGCACTATTAAGGTTCCTAAATAATGACCCTCACTCCCTCACAGCTAACTCACCGCTAGCTATCTCATCACTAGCTCTCTCACCGCTAGCTATCTCATTGCTAACGCCCTCACCGCTAGCTATCTCACTGATAACTTCCTCTCCGCTAACTCCCTCACCGCTAACTCCCTCACTGCTAACTCCCTCACAGCTTACTTCCTCACCGCTACCTCCCTCGCAGCTAACTCCCTCGCAGCTAACTCCCTTACTGCTAACTCCCTCTATATATCTATTTCAGTTTAAATGCATATAGTAACCGTTGCACTTGTACTAAACTTCTATAAAAATGCATTTTTGACATAATGACTGAACCCGGTTAGATAGTAGAATAAAGCTGACGCTAATTAGAAAGAAAACTTATTCGTCAGTCAGTGATCTGGTACTGTTGTTTATTATGTTCTTCCTTGCTACCATAAAGTGTCCAGTATAGGATCTTCACTCAACGGGAACCATAACCATTTGTGTCATCCATTTCAAATCAGAGATGATGGTTTAATCAGGACTATGTTTGGCCTCGCTGCTCTGCTTCTGTCTCTTTGGTTTGATCTTCACGCCACGGTGACTTTCCATTTTAACACAATAAGCCTGAAGTGGGGGTGCATTGTAGAGGGGTGTAATGAGATATTCATTCTAACTGTGTGCTTTGAATTTCAGCTTTGAAACCAACAGCAGAATGGACAGCACCGATGCTATCACTGTGAAACGTGTGCATGGATAGTCTGACCTGGATTTGATGAAATGTTACTGCTAACTTCATCACATTATGAATTTGAATAAGTCCAATTTTTTTTTAGAACATACAAAGACGAAAAAAAGATGAAGGTCAAGTTGTTGGATGTATAATCTATTTACCTCATTTACTTCCATAAATGAAATGATAACATGTTGCGATAAGGATCGTTTCTTTCTTTTAGCAGATATGTTCAAAGCATGAAGTCTGCTTTAAGACTTTAAGCTATATCCTGGCTGATACAGGATATAGCTATTTATCCAAAATTGACCTTCACATTGTCGACGCACAGTATGTGCACCCTGGCCCGAATATCAAGGTGTTAATAAAGCTTTAACGCTCTGTGAAGAAATATGTCAGAGGTCATGTCATGACTGATACATGTTCAAATGATTGATTCAGATTATTAAACCAAAATGACAAATGCATAAAATAATAGTTATAAAGTTAAATACACAATAATTATTACAATTGTTTAGGGCTGGCCACATCAAAGTACACCATAAGAAACAAAGTATGGTACACAGGGGCTGGAGGCGCAATGAGGCAAAATTCACCCTTTAATATTATTTTTTTAATATTATTAGATGAATGTATGTAAGTCTTGTTTATTTATTTACTAATTTATTTATTTACTTATTTTTGCTAAGACTTGGCATCTTTTCAGTTAAGTTCTCTTTGGCATCTGTGGCAGTTCATCCTGCAGATGATTCAGAATGCAGCTGCACATGTTGTTGCAGAATGTATCCACGCACATCAGATTCAAAACACGGATGTTTACCTAAAAAGCCAAAAAGAAGCTCGTACCTCAGATCCACAAGTACTGCTTGACTGATCCCACTATCCACTATGGTGCAAGGTGGGTCTGCCTTAAGACTTTTCTCTGTTCTAGCAGCTAGATGGTGGAATAAACTTCTAATCGGATTCGCTGATCTTCCTCTTTTTTAAAAATCTAGCACTTATTGTGAAAAAATAAAAAAAAGATCTATAGATCGTTTATGCTGCTGTTCTGCTGTTTTTGTAGATTATTACATTTTGCAATTTGATGTAGTTTATCAGTATTATTAGAATGCTGGTGGAGGATGGAGGTGCCCGGCGGGAGGAAAAGAGGAAGATTAAAGAGGAGGTTTATGGATGTGGTGAAGGAAGATATGCAGATAGTTGGGGTGAAAGAGGAAGATGTAGAGGACAGGGTAGTGTGGAGAAGAGTGATCCGCTGTGGCAACCCCTAACGGGAGCAGCCGAAAGGAGAAGAAAATGAGGAAGTATTAAGCTGTTCAATGATGAGATTAAAACACTTCAATCTGGACCATATGCCAACTGCTGTAAACATAAATGTAACCTAATATTATTAATAATAATTTTATTATTTACATGATAATGATCTAAATTTTACCACTTTCTTTCACTCAATCAGAAGCAAATGTTGCTAATACCTGCTGTTATGTAAAAATGTATATTTTTATATGTAGGCTGATGCAAAAGCTTAGGCACCACTTGATTTTGGTGAGGGGCGCGCGGTGGCATAGTGGATAGTACGGTTGCCTCACAACAAGAAGGTCCCAAGTTCGATTCCCCGGACCGGATATCTTTCTGTGTGGAGTTTGCATTCTCCGCGCACTTGTGTGGGTTTCCTCCGGCTACTGTTCTACCAACAGTCCAAAAACATGCAAAAACATTGATTAGGTCAATTGGTGATTCTAAATTGTCCATAGGAGTGATTGTGTGTGTAAATGGTTATTTGTATATGTGTTGCCCTGAGATGTACTGGCAACCCGTCCAGGGTGTGGCCCCTCCTCCCACTCTATGTGGGCTGGGATTGGTGCCAGCAGACCCCCATGACCCTGATTTGGGGAATAAACGGGCAAAAAGATGAATGAATGAATGAATGAATGAATGAATGAATAATTTTGGTGATTTTTTTAAGTTGGAAAGATGTTAACACAATAAAACAATAATGTAATTTTTCTTCAATTTATAGCATAAGTATGCATTAATGCTGTGTGTGTTTCCCATTTCCAGGAGAGACTGTGTCATAATTCACCAAAATCTGTTATTTATCAAGGGCTGCTTAAACCTTGCCTTAAAGACTGTGAAACTGTTATTATTAAAAATAATACTATATACACTCTGAATTTCCGACCGATCAGCTCTACACTGTTTGGCGTGGAGGTTCTTAAGAAATTCCTGTTTAGAGTTTCTCATTTTCATTGAACAGATGAAAAGCATTCATTCATTCATTCATTCATTCAGGCATTCAAGAACATTTGACTCTTACTTGGCTATATTAGACCCACTTTGATTTCAGGTTTTGGGATACTAATCTCCCTATCAAACGATGCTTAGAAGCAGATGGCTCATAATACAAACTTCCCCTAGTTACCCAGACGCCTCCTAACACATTTCCTTTCCATAGAATAGTTCACTTTAAGGTTTAAGGACTTTGGAGCAGAATTAAATGAAAATGAATTCTCATGGCAATGTTCCAAATTGCTCCCCAAGTCATTCAACTTCCTAAAAAGTTTTACTGCTTAAAAGGGGAGAACAAAGATCTTATTAATTTTCTATTGCTTAAATGATCCCTTCATGCTCTAATTTCTGGCAATGGGGGAAATTTAAGATTACAGGGTAAATTTAAACTGTGTATGGTTTTTTTTTTAGGTTTATGTGTATCCCATTAGCATACAAATAACATTTATATTCAGGGTGAAGAATAAAAGATGTTTTATCTCTTAGCATTTAAATTATATTACTGTTTGCCTGTTGGAAACAAAATATAGTCAAAACATAGCAAATGAGTAACCATGTCTCGTGGTAGACAGGGATTAGAAGAAATGCCACAGCAAACTCCATCAGTCCTTCTATTGGTTTTCATAACCTGAGGGTGATGACGAAATCTACCAAAGGGTTTAAAATGTTAAAAAAATAAATAAATAAATATTGGACTGTAAATTTAGTTACCAAATTATTTACTAGGTAATATCACAGCTTGTGGGCGGCGCGGTGGCGTAGTGGATAGCATGACTGCGTCACAACAAGAAGGTCCCGGGTTCAATCCCCGGGCCGGGGATCATTTTGTGCAGTTTGCATGTTCTCCCTGCGTTTGCGTGGATTTTCTCCGGTGCTCCGGTTTCCTCCCACAGTCTAAAAACATGCATTTTAGGTGGATTGGTGATTCTAAATTGTCCATAGGAGTGAATGGTTGTTTCTCTATGTGTTTTCCGCAAAGATGGACTGGTGACCCATCCAGGCTGTACCCCCGCCACTCGCCCTATGTGCACTGGGATAGGTGCCAGTAGACCACTGTGACCACCTAATCAGGGAATAAAGAGGGTAGGAAGATGAATGAATGAATGAATGAATGAATGAATGAATGAATGAATGAATATTACAGCTTTCCATTGCATCCATATGTGGGGGGGGAAGTGGTAAGAAGATGGGTAAGTTGTTGGATGATCAGGGTATGAATCTAAAATTTGTATTTGTATAGTTTAGTCCCAGTTTGATAAACAGGCAAGAGGTCTTTAAGTGCAAAGCTTGCGCTGGTTCTCTCCAAGTACTTCGGTTTCCTTCTACGGTCCTGAAACATGTACTTTATATTAACTGGTTGACTAAATTCCTAATATAAAGTGAATGGGAGTGTGGTTGTTTGTCTATGTGTGGCTTTGCGATGGACTAGAGACCCGTCCATGGTGTGTCCTGCCTTTTGCCCTTTTGGCTCCAACAGACCACCATGCCCTTGAATTAAGGAATAAGGGTTAGAAGATGAATAAAATTTCAAATTCAGTCCTCCAGGGTCCTGAAGGGTTCTGGGTTTAGTTCCAAATCTAATCAAACACAGCTGAACCAACTAATCAAGTGTTTCTAGGTCTAGTTGAAACTTACAGATAAATCTAAACTCTGCAGGACACCAACCATTCCGCACCGAGTTTAAACATCTTTGGTGTAGAACTTTTAAGAACACCCATGTAGAGCTGTTCCATCAGTTTCATGGTTAATGTGAAAAAACAAAAAGGTAAACCCATAGATCCTGCACAGCAATACGGTCCACAGCAGGATATTTTCAGGAGACGCAGGAACACCAAACACTTTTTTATATAATATAGGTTTCTTCATTGCCCTTTCCTTCGAGGAATGTCATTGCCGTTCATGGCTCTTGCGATGACAGCCACACAGAACCGCATCTCCGCTAAAAGACTTGTCATCCCGTGAGCGATCGGGCCGTCCGAATGACTGACAATGGCTTGTTTGGATCAAGAAGCCCCTGCAGCTAGGAGCTGATTTTCAATCAATTTCTCCTGCCTGTTTCTTTGCCAGTGTCTGAATCTGTCTCATCTTTAAAGCAGCCCGTCTGGAACCAGACACATCCAAGGCTTCTTGCATGATGGGATGCATTTACATGCAGACGGAGCTCATTTGGATTGAAAGCTCCATTGACTAGTATGATGAAAAGGCTTTTAACTTAATGTTTGACTTTATAAAGATATCGAAGTTGCATAAAAAATGATTATCTACAAATGAACCACTAATCTCATGATTGTGTCTTACAGGAATATAACATCTGAAAAAAATCTGCATCCCTTTAATTTGGAAGCTGTTAAATAATGTCCACAAACTGCCACAATACATATCCTTCGGTTGGGACTTCATCGTCCTCCCATATAACCCATAATATTCCAGTCTCATTCCAGTGTACAAACACATAACATAACGTACACTCATAACATTCATTCATTCATTCTTCTAACCCGCTTATTTCCTAATCCCAGCGCACATAGCGCTTAAGGCAGGTACAAGTCTTTTGCAGGGCCACACAAAGATGAACTACCACACACCCACACACACACTCATTTAACCCCACACAATCACAAGAAGAACAAACGCCCTGTCTGAGAATCGAACCTGGAACCTTCTTGCTGTGCCGCATTGTAAAGTAATTATTAAGTATTATAAAATGTATGGGCCAATAAGTTAATAAGTGTGATGTTCAATTGAAATGACATATTCTCCTTTTTTCCTTAAGCATGTTGATTTCTTTTCTTTTCTGATTAATTAGCTGCTTTAGCACAGATCATTAACTTATCTTCTTCATACATGGGAATACAACAAAAATGGTCCTTGTAAGTTGCCAGACATTTTTATTATGCTTCCTTTGCTGTTAATGATATCATAAAGTACCCCTGGAGCAGGAAGGGTTAAGGTTCTTGCTCAAGAACCAAATGTTGGCTGGCTGGCGGTGATGAGGATTAAACCAAGGTCTTACTGTTTTTCAAATTCATGCTGGCAATGGTGGTGGGGTTTAAAGCCAACTTTCACTGGTCTTCCGATCAGCAATTGAGGCTGGCGGTAGTGGGTCTTCTTGATATTGAGCTCAACTTATCATTAACCATTAAAGCCATCAGATATTGAGCAAATAAATATAATATGTTAGAGGCAGTGCAGTGTTTAAGATGTTGGACCGCTATCTATAGGATTAGGGCTCGATTCCCAGTACAACCAAGCTGACACTGATGGGCCCTTGAACAAGGCCCTTACCCATAAGTCACTTAGTATGAGTGTTTCTATCTTGTGACCTATTTGTATGGCTTGGATCAGCAAAGAGAAGTAATATAAAAAGATTGGGCAACATACAAGACCCATTTCTGTTTAACTGGCATTGGATGGAGTAGCTTATGTTAATGATGTGTAGTAACAGAAGCTAATTAATGAGATAAGAAAGGAGATCAACCAACCCAAGAAAAAAAGAACATATAAACAGTAAAACACCAAACAAACACTGTTATACACACTATATTGCCAAAAGTCACCTGTCCATCAGATCTGAAACCCACAGTTGGTCTAGAATGTTTGCTGTAGGTTGTAGCATTACATTATTCCTTTACAGGAACTAAGAGACTCCAACACTGTTCCAGCATGACAATGACCCTGAACACAAAACCCTTGACCTCCATTATCACATGCTGGGTTATTATTAGAGTAAACACCAGTGTTTCACACAAAGTCCTGATCTTACCACCATTGAACCCCTTTGGGATGAACTGGAATGGTGTCTGACCGTCCCCAGACCTCCTTACCTGACCTTAGTGTCTGATCTCACTAATACTGTTGGAACTGAATGAAGAGATTCCCACATTCAAGCACAACATTGGACTGGAAGGTCTTACTAGAAGACTGGAGTTTCATCCAATAGTAAAAATGGGAATCGATCACAAATCTCATGTGATGCTAAACAAGGGGGGGAGGTTAAGCCTGATTCCTTACATTACCCCTCAAACGAGGGGCAGCCCCAACACCCGACGCGACAACAGTAGTACCCCGCACCGCTGTAGTCTTCAGATGGGTTGGAACCATACAACCTTCTCGCCTTCACCATGTAATGTTCATCCCAAGAGTCATAGGTGAAGACGTGGAGGAGCTGGTCCAGAAAATAACCCACATCGGTGCGTAGATGCAGGTTCAGGTCCCAGACTGCGGCTACTGCACACAAGGCGGTGTCGCACAATCGCACTTGGAGCTATCTGTGGAACAATCAAGCGGGTGTGCATTGATGTAAGCTTCGTAGTCACTCACAAACTTGACACATTTCGCTGGGTTAACGTCAAACCTTTCCAGAAATGCAGAGTGTTCTTCGACTGACGGTGTGTGTGTCACATGATCCAGCGCACTGAGCTGGGTACGCAGTGACTGAAGCTGCTGCACCTGTGCAAGCAGTGCGGCTGTGAGCTGATCAAACTGTACAGCCGCCGAAACCTGGGCGTGTGCCGCTGGATCCTTGGTTGGTAAATAATTATGTGACAAAAATAATGGGATTGGATCCATAATGCGGGGACACTCAGGGAACAGAAATAGAAACTTAAACACGGTATACACATAAATCGGAGGAACCTAAAGAAAACAGAAAGCACTCGCATACAGGTTAGCGTCTTCGAGATAAACAGTCCAATCATATAAACATTACAAAACCTCACAAGGTTTATCTAAGCTTGGTGAGCATGTATTACTCCTTAACTCCTTAATGATTCGCGACACGCACACAAGCCTTAAATAATGCGTCATCGCCCTGGCAACCAACTCCATGACAACAACGCTAAACAAGGGGGAGGGGCTAAGTCTGATTCCTTACAATGTGTGTGTGGTTGAGAAAATAATGTCTTTAAGAGATAAGATGTGTAAACATTTGTGTTCTGAATATTATGATTTAGATCATTTTTTTAATTCAAGTATTAATCTTGTAAAATAAATGTTAATCCACATGATACGGATAATATTAAAGGGATTTAAGAGGATTATAACTTTAAATCATGTAATTGGTTCCTTTGGGCAAATGATTAAAGCACCAGAGAGAAATAAAAGTAACACCTGCGATTAAAACACACTCGAGTGAACATGAGTAATGTTTATGACAAGACTAGCAAACATCAACTTCCTTCCTAACACGCCCCTTTTCATTTGGTTGATCTGGGTTGGATCTGGGTTGGATTTCCAGAACCATCAAGTTGTTTATCCTTTTGCACTTCTTGATTCCTTAACCTCCAATTACTCAATCTCTGACAATGAGGGCTGTATGTGGTATACCACGAGAAAGGGGTGGCTCAAATGGTTAAGGTGTTTAGTTGTTGATCAGGAGATCAGTAAGGGTTTCTGGGTTTCAGCCCCACCACCACTAAGAAAGACCAGGAATATCTGGGTTCCAGCCCACAACCACTAAGAAAGACCAGGAATATCTGGGTTCCAGCCCACCACCACTAAGAAAGACCAGGAATATCTGGGTTCCATTCATCCACCACAAATAAAGACCAGGAATATCTGGGTTCCAGCCCACCACCACTAAGAAAGACCAGGAATATCTAGGTTCCAGCCCACCACCACAAAGAAAGACCAGGAATATCTGGGTTCCAGCCCACCACCACTAAAAAAGACCAGGAATATCTAGGTTCCAGCTCAACCACCACTAAGAAAGACCTGTCTAGGGTGTACCCCTGCCTTTTGCCCAATGTATACTTAAACAGACCCCCATAAACCCAAATTTGGAAATAAGAGGGTTAGAAGAAAGCGGAGTGGTGGCATAGTGGATAGCACAGTCACCTCACAACAAGAAGGTCCCGGGTTCGAATCCCGGGCAGGGATCTTTCTGTGCAGAGTTTGTTCTCCCTGCACTTGTGTGGGTTTCCTCCGACAATCCAAAAACATGCAGATTATGTAGATGAGGTGGATAGGTGATTGTAAATTGTCCATAGGAGTGAATGTGTGTGTGAATGGTTGTTTGTCTATGTGTTACCCTGAGATGACCCATCCAGGGTGTACCCCCGCCTCTCGCCCTATGTGTGCTGGGAAAGGCGCAGCAGACCCCTGTGACCCAGGATTCAGGAATAAGTGGGTAAAGAAGATGATTGAATGAGGGTTAGCAGATGAATGTTTTATTTATTTATTTATTTATTTCCAGGTTTTCTATGAGTCATTTCCTGTTGGTTTTACAGACTTCCAACCTGTGCAAACCATCACTCACAGCTTTTTTGGGAGGCAAATTGTTGCTATATGTCAGCCCTCTTCCTTTTCCTTCTCCACCTACCTGACAATGGCTTGCAGTTAAAATAAAGTCCAGCAGTGTCTTACTCTACAACTTTCAGGCACTCGCTGCTATCCAGAGGGCTGTAACTCTGTATCCTGTCCCAACGGCTATACACAGGTTATTTGTCAAGTTTCCAATGGTGAGGACTACTGCTTGCTATGAAAAGGACCAGAACTTCTCTACGGGTTCCTATTTCTATACAATGTGAAAAAATGTCCTACATTTATTCAGAGGAACACAAGACATAACCCCTGTCCAGAGGACAACAATGTCCTTAGACAAGATGGTTAGAAAGTTAGGACAACATGGTTCTGATCCCAGTCATGCTTCATGCCTCTTCAGTGCTGCCATTGCTCGCTCTCTCTCTCTCTCTCTCTCTCTCTCTCTCTCTCTCTCTCTCTCTCTCTCTCTCTCTCTATGGGTTAACTTGCCCCTGAAAACCAGTTTCCTTGCCCTGTCCTTCAATATTGATGAGCTTGGACAAAGATGGACTGGGACTCTCTTTGCCCTACTGACCCAAGGCTACAGTTTACATTCTATTTGATCACCATTACCATAACCAGTAATTAATGGATATTCGGTGTCCCCTCGACAAGGATAGGTTCTCTCTTCCTCTCAGTTCTATAAGGTCCTGGAAAGTTATAAACTCTGGTCCAAAGGAAACAATGTCCTACTTACGTCCAGAAACAAGGCCACTGAGCTATTTGTTCAGAGGTCCTACATGGTCCTAATGCTGTTCAGAAGATATTTACAGATTTTGGATGCATTTTCTCATTGTCTAGTACCTTAGGGTGCTTTTCACAAACACCTTATTATTATTATTGATTCATTTATTGTTTCATCGTGTGATCATTGGTACAGCCAAGCTCCTGTCTGATGATTTCCATCTCCATGACATTTTATCAGAGATATGCCAGTATATGTCCATCCCAAACTTCAATAGTGTTCCACACCAGGTACCAGAAGTGCTGGAACAGAGATTTGTCACATGTTCAATTTTTTTTTTCAGCCATCGGTTGCTATGGAGAAGAACAGACATGTTAATGGTCAACTGCTGTAATCGCTCTATTTATTATGCTGCTGATCCAGTAGCTTTGGTGGCCAGTTTATCTTATATTATCCACAAAGTACACTTTAGACACATCTATTAAAAAGTCAGACGGTCTGTAAATACACACATTCTGTAGGTATGTAAGGAATAAATATTGGTGGTGGTGGTGGTGGTGGTGGTGGTGTAGTAGCTAGCACGGTTGCCTCACAAAAGACTGTCCCAGGTTTGGGTTCCTGGGCAATGGGTCATTCTGGGCAAGGGGTCTTTCTGTGTGGTTTGCATGTTCTCTTGTCTCTTATGTGGGTTTTCTAAATTGCCCATAGTAGTGTGTGTGTGTGTGTGTGTGTGTGTGTGTGTGTGTGTGTGTGTGTGTGTGTGTGTGTGGTTGTTTGACTAAATCTGTCCAGAGTGTGCCAATACCTACGATGGCATAGTGGTTAGCATGGTTGCCTCACAACAAGAAGGTTCCAGGTTTGCTGAGGATCTTTCTGTGAGGAGTTTTCATGTTCTCCCCGCGCTTGTTCTGGGTATCTCCGGTTTCCTCCCACAGTCCATTCTAAATTACCCCTAGGAGCGATAGACTGGCAACCCAGTGTATGTGCACTGGGATAGGGTCTAGCAAGCCCTGTGACCCCGAATTAGGGAATAAGCAGGTAAGAAGATGAATGAATGTGTAGTAGATTGTAGTGTATATTGGTGTATTACAGTATTTGCTGTACTATTGACACTGTAGCATGGGCACCACTGGGGTAAGAGAAGGATTGGGGTTAGGATGTATCTTAGGGCTTACACACTATGATTTTTTAGTAGTTGGTCAGTACCGAGACCAACTTTATATCTGTTCATTTGGCCGACTATTCCAAATTGTCAAGTACATGATTATACACCACACAACATTGATAGTTGATGGAAGGGGAATTGGTGGTTCAATGGTTAAGGTGATTCGAAGACCTGGAAGACCTGGGTTCAAGCCTCACCACCGCCAAAGAAGACCTGAACTCAAGTCCGCCACTGTTGTGTCCTTAAGCAAGACCCTTAACCCTTCCTGCGCCAGAAGCGCTGTACAATAGCTGACCCTGCACTCTGATCCCCAACTTACTAAGATGGGACATGCGAAAACCAAGAATTTCCCTCATGGGATCAATAAAGTATATCAAAATAAATACATTTTAAAAATGTTTTTCATTGCATATTCCATCTTGGAAGGTTAGGGTCTAAGAGCAGGGTCAGCTATTATACCGTACCCTTGAGACTGAGTGGTGGACTAGACCATTGAACAATGGGACACAAACATCTTACAGAAATGCTGTATCTGGTGTAATGTAAAATAAGATGGATGCAGATTGATAATTAATGCGTGCAATTCACTGCCCTGAGCAAGATAACGCATTAAGAAAAATCTTAATTAGTTTATCCACTAACATATATAGCTTTAAAATCCAATTATCCACTTTAGCCCAAAGCTGCCCCAATGCTAAGCAGCTTGTAACAACAGAAGGTGCTTATAATCATTTACAGAGCTTGCTGTCTCACCTGAACTTCATACACCAAAACGGATAGACAGATCAGGACCGGATCTGGATTATAAAAGGATATCCTGGGTGGTGGTGGGGGTTGAGGAGATTCAGATAATTAAATGATATTGTTATACTAATATTCTTGCTGGATTGTAGTTAGGAAGACATTATAGTATGTCAGTATAAGCACAAATATATTTTTATAAATAAATAAAGGATTATTTTCATTGTTCACTGGACTAATAAGAACAGATTCTGGCAATATTACAATTAATATAACATTCATTCATTCATTCATTCATTCATTCGTTCGTTCGTTCGTTCATTCATTCATTCATTCATTCATTCATTCGTTCGTCCGTTCGTTCATTCATTCATTCATTCATTCGTTCGTTCGTTCGTTCATTCATTCATTCATTCATTCATTCGTTCGTTCGTTCGTTCGTTCGTTCATTCATTCATTCATTCAT
>JAOTRA010000037.1:647789-670520 GCA_026260255.1 Pseudolaguvia tuberculata | reverse complement strand
GTGTGTGTGTGTGTGTGTGTGTGTGTGTGTGTGTGTGTGTGTGTGTGTGTGTGTGTGTGTGTGTGTGTGTGATGGAGACTGCCGAGTTCTGTTGTGTATAGTATAGTCATATGGTAAAAGTGTATAGTATAGTTGCATAATACATTTGTATAGTCACATGGTAAAGAGTGTATAGTGTAGTCACACGGTAAAGATACAAGTATAGTATAGTCATATGATGGCGTAAGTGTAAAGTATAGTCGCATGGCAGAGAGAGTGTATGGTATAGTCCCATGATACAGTATACTCATATGATGGTGTATAGTGTAGTCATGAATGCAATGTAATGATGCACTGACACAGTGTATAGTATGATAGTGTAGTGTACAGTGTTTACACTGTAAACTGTATAATCACATGATACAGTGTAACATGTGTAGTATAGTCATATGATGGTGTAAAGTCTGTCTTTCTCAAAGCACTGTATTTATTGTGAATGTTTCCTAACTTATTATTTCGGAAATAAATAAATAAATAATTGGCGCGGTGTACTTTCTCGTGACCACTTTCTTTTTTATTGACATTGCATTACATAAAGTTTTTTTATACTTCTCCAGGTTTACTGCCATGGAACACGGTGCCAGGAAAAGCTTGCGGAATGACTTTGTCCAACATATGCAAAACACGAGAGGTGAATGACGCCTGTTGGTAGAATGTGATTCTGTTTCTCATCTGTCTCAAAGATAAAGCTGACCTCCAACATTAGCGCTTACAACTCTAACTCCCATTTGTTCCTGTTTGTGTTTACAGTTTTTCCTGACCTACGACCTCTACATCGCTGCCTTCGCTGGAGCCGGAATTACTTTGTTGGCTCTGGTGAGTAACGAAGCCTGAAATGTTTCAAACAATAAGTTTAGTGTCCCAACGATGGTGTAGCCCAGCTGTAGGTGGAGAAGAATTCAAATCCTCCATTGCTTACGAGCTCGACTGCATCTGACCCGATTTCAAAAGAGCACAGCGGGTTTTTTTTTTGTGGGGTTTATTTTCCAGAATTTTGGCCGATTTCTGAGCAGTGTAAAACGTCATTACTGTACGATTTGTCAGCATGTGACTTTTCCACACACTGTTCATAACGAAAGCCGCATTAACACTGCAGATCTTGATGCCAGGTTCTGATTTTCTTACATTTTCTTTTAACGCTGACCACAAAAGAATGTTAAAACTGATTTTTTTTTTCTTTTTTAATCAATAGACACAATGATATATGACGGGCCGCTGTGAAAGTTTAATCTGAATGTTACATTGCAGACTAGGAAGTGGTGGCTTAGTAGTTAAGGTGTTGGACTGATACACTAAAGACCAGGGTTCGATTCCCAGTGCTACTAAGCAATCACTATGGGTGCCTGAGCAAGGCCCTTAACCCATAATTGCTCAGTTGTAAGTTGCTTTGGATAAGAGCATCTTCCAAATGCTATAAATGAGTCAAATGCACATATGTAAGCCTAAAGTTCGATATAAAAGTATCGGAAACACAATCGCCTGCCAAATCTGGGTTTTCGGTTGATTTTTCTGATTTAGCAGCAATTATGGTTAAATTTATTCTAGCTTTTAAAAATTACACTATCGAGTATTGGTACACCTAACCATCATATGTACATTCAAGTCCACTTTATTTCTATAGTATCATTTGGTAGACGTCCTTATCCAGAGCCACTTACAGTTGTCTCTATTATACACCAGATTAATTTGGGATTAAGGGTTTCGCTCATGGGCCCAACAGTGGTGCTGGGAATTCGACCCCATTCTTTTTGGCATCAGTCCAACACCTTAACCCCTAGGCCACCATTCTTACCTTTTTGAACCCTTTGTGTCAAATCACAGTGAAATCAAATAAGACACCAATCATTTTAACAAAGACAACTGCTCATTCTTTATCCAACCCAATTGGTGGATCAGCATTTGGAGACAATAAGCCCATAGAGGCAGTTTTCCAGTGATGACCTTGTCTTCTAATTTCCCATCCCGACAAGCCCATGGTAACTTTACTGCAGTACGGAATAACCCGCTGGTTTGTTTGGTCCAAGGAGAACTGACCTCCCTCACCATCCTCCTTAAGGGACTTGACAATATTTCACATTGCCTTATTTTATCTTCTTCTAAAGTACAAGTGATTCTCACACCTTTTTTCTGTTTGTGTCCTCTTTTCTCTTTTTTTTCTCTCTCCATAGCTCACATACACAGTCTCTACTACCTATAATTTTGCTGTTCTGCGTTATCTGGGGAGGAAAGGTTTAGCTGCACGCTGTTAAAGCTATCCGTCCTTTCCTGCAATCCATGCTGTTTCTGTCTACCGCACGAAAGGACGGAAGGAATTTCTCCACCTACAGGTTCAACACCTTCTGTCTTCTCCAATAAGACTTTGTCTTCCTTCTTGTCCGATTGACACACACTGTAAAGCAGGTCAGCTGAGCTTTTGTCCAGCAGCTAATGGTGAAAATCTCACCCGCGGAGGCTATTAAATGTTTCCGTCTTGAAGCCAGAACCAATTATTTAATGACTATTGATTGTATTCACTGCTATATTATGGGATATTTGTGCCACAACTTTCAGTCATGCTGCTTCAAATGTGCTTTTTTTTCCCTCTCCTGATGGACAAACAACTCGGTTGGACGGGAATCACAGGGTCGCATGTTTGGTCCTGAGATGTTTGTGTAATCTTCTCGCTCCCCTCCACTCGCTGTTTATTCTTTTACTTTTGTCTTCTCTATACAAGTGCCTACATCTTTCATGATGGTGAGGGATGTTAGTATTAATTCAATTTCATCCAACTTGGATATTGTTAGTAGTAGTTAAATAGCAAAGTTAATTCATTTTTTTCTTGTAGTTAACTGAAATAACAGTTTTAATAATAGTGCTTCTTATTCTTATTTTTTTTTTAATCAATAACTTTGATGGACTGGCATGTTACTATGGCAATAACCTTTCACATCTGCTCCCCCTTGGTGTCCAGACATGCTAATGTGGGCCGACTCGCTGCGACCTCAGCACTTTCTCACAGTCTAGAGAATAATAAGAGTCACGCCCGGTTTGGAGATGGTCGGCAATTCAAAACCAGGGTTGGGGGAAGGCGAACATCTATCAAACCATTGAATATCTATCATATTCAGCTTAGATATGTAAACGCTTGTCATTGGATTTTGATATTTTGCCTTTGAGGACTGGCAATTGTTTAGACTATTCAAGAACCAGGACTTTTTAGGACATAGTAAGTGCTCCCCCTAGTGTCAGCTGCATTTCTCAAATTCACACTTTTACGTGTGTTCTGGAGAAAATGGTAGTTATTGTGTAACACGCTATTATGTTAGCTAGCTGTTTTATCACTTATTTTAAATAACTAATGCTTTATTTACACTTTGCATCAAATTGCTTTTCCCGCTACTAGCAATATTTGTTAGAAGTGTTTTGTAAGCCTTATGGCGAGTCTTTTTTTCTTTCCTCAGATTTTGCTTATAAATAAAGGAAAATCTGATTACATTTGTGTGAATAGGGTTCAAATGCTGTGTAGATGCAGCAGCAGGGTTTGAGAATGTGGTGGGTTTTTTTCCTTCTCTCTCTCTCTCTCTGACAGATTCATTGTCCTCTGCACCTGGCCAAGTGGCAGATTATACTAAAAGACAAGCCATCCAGGGTGAAAAGGGGGAAGAGAGATATGGTGTTCGGCGGGAGATCGAAACGTCACAGCGGTGCTATCGTTTCTCCTTATGCCGAAATACCTACTGATGTATGAAGGAACCATTTCCTGTAAACGCCAAGAACTCTTGTGGTACACTAGAATCAATAAGTTCACTTTAAAATAAGAGCTCTATAGTAGGAGTATTATTATTATTATTATTATTATTATTATGTATCAGGTATAGTGGATGCTAAAATGTATTTATTTTTGTTAAGGGATTTTTTCCAAGTATATGATTTGTAACTTGAACTAAAATATAATTTGGGCATCTCTGCACCTTTTTGGTCCTTCAGTTAGTTTGTATTCGGGCTTTTTTTTTTTTTTTTTCCTGTAGTAAACCAGACAATGTCAGTCAGTAAGATTTTTATTCACACGGATTTGAATATTTGCCAAGTGAATTAGTTTGGGTTGTAAACAAAAGCGGTTCTGGCATCAAGCCAGACACCCAGTCATGTACGCTTGAAGAGGTACACGCCCCGGGTTTGAGCATTGATTCACAGTCCAAGCAGAAACTTTGTATTGTAATCAGGAACAGGGTAAAATCAAACTCATACAATGTTTAACATGAGCTGCTTACAGCCAGTGCAATAATAAATAGGTGAACCTGTCAAACAACACACAGCAAAAAAAAATATATATATATAATGATTATAATTGGATTATTATAATGTAACACAAATCCAGGGCTGTCTAAAAAAAATACATCATTTAAGTGCAACAACAAAAACAATTTTTCTTAAACACAACACAAATTACCCCAACAAATTAATAGTTTAAAAACAGGAAGTAAATCACAGTGAACACAATTTTCTCAAGTACTTTATTTCATAATGCCATCATCCCTCAGCAGTTCGAACCCATCCTAATGAATTCCATTCGAAGTCATACAATTGTACCGTAAACATGGAGGAGGTGATTTTGCCAAGTAAAAAGTGATCATAAGATTATAATCCTTTGAAATGGTGATCCTGGATCAACAACTATCCACCAATTATAAACGCCTAATGTCATCTGTGTGTGTGTGTGTGTGTGTTGATCAAACCTGCCTCAACCCGTTTTTGAATCTTTCCCTTTTACCCACACAATCTGAACATTATGAAAAATCTGAGACTGAAAATTTATTGGTTGTAAAATTACAATTCCTGGATTAACATTAAATTATTAAAATAACTTGATAATTAGGAAGAACATTAGTGATTTTACATTGTTTGAGTCTAATTATTCCCAAAATAAACATTTCTGAATTGAGATAACGATCAACAATTAAGTGTTATAAGGCTTTAACATTTTCATAAAATTTTAACCTTTAAATAAAATCACAATCAGATTAATATAAACTATAATTTAATCTTTAACCATAAACCTGAATTTAGTTTGTATTCCTGCACACACCTCTATTATTGGACCGGAAGCAGCAGTAAAGCACACATACATAGAAACTACACATACATGTAATATACTATTCAGTACAGTATGGAATATATTACTGAATATTTTTATTTAATAAATGAATATTTATTTACATGCAAAAATTAAATAATGAATTGAGGCAGGTTTGATGGACACATACGAATAATTAATGCCAGATGGTTATGATTGGTTGGATTGAAATGTTGATTCAGAATCACATCCACCAATAGATTATACCAATATGAGCTGCCAGCAGGGGGCACTAATAACAGGCTAAATTAATATCTTTCCTAAAGAAAATGCCAAAGAAATCAAAAATAAACCTGAGCATGGCAGAGTAAAGATTGACGTGGAAGCATTCTGAAATAAACAGAACGAAGCTTTACGTGCCGACACTGGTGGCTACTGAATTAACTGCCCTTTGGCTTTGTTCACCCCAAGCTGCTGTTGACCTGCCCAATAATATTTCCCGATAGTGAGAATTAATACTTTGATCACTAATATATATATATATATATTATATATATGTGAGGAGATGTAGATTAGCGACACGTACACGTAGTTCAGGACGTTAGCATAAAGCGTTTCCATGCAATCGAAAGCAAAGGTAAGGGTCGTACTTAAGTTTAACACAGCTACTTTTTTTTCAGTTAAGAGAGTAAACTTTGATTGGACGGATGTATTTATAAGCTACATCTGTTGCGTAAATATAGGCAGCAATAGTTAGATATCGGAAATCCAGAAAGCCCCGTCTGAAACTCAAATTCAAGACACCAGGGCAAATGTGCTTTGGTTAAAAAAAATTCTTCACATTCAGATGTTAGCATAAGATTTTCAAAATAAATGGACAAAAACAACGAGTCCACAAAAGTTCTGACCCAGTGCACGGGTTCCCCCTTATGGGAAAATTCTGCCAAAACAAATCAGTGCTTTCTTAAAACCAAAATCGTAATACTCGACAAAATAAGTCAGCCCTTTTCTGTTTGTTCCACATTTTCAGTGTGACAATAAGCTGGTACACGTTCACGAGCAATTCGTTGCCAGTCTGCAACCTTAAAACAAAAATTAATAAAATACAGTACCGTAACGGTTGTACCTGGGGAAGAAAGCAAATCTAGCTATTAACTAGCTATAATTCACATATATACACAAACCATTATGCAGCGAAGTATGATCAGCACAGCACAGGTAGAAATGCACCGTTTCTGATCAACAAGAGCTTTGTGACGTGCATACCAGCTCCGTGACCTTCGGGGGGAAAAAAGCAGATGTTAGAAAACCCGGGTGCAGCACAAGGGTAGGGAGTCAGGAGTAGGATTATACAGTGTATATTTTCTCTTGCTAATCAAGCCAGGAATGATAGGCGGTCGAGATTCTGCTGCATCCTTATCGTACTGTTGCCCTTTTATGAGTGTAGGCAAAGATTAGGGGCATCCACATGGTTAATGCAACACGGCAAAGACTTTTTTACATTTTAGTAAGTCGTATTACACGCAGACACACACACACACACACACACACTCACAATACCATACCACGAACACGCAATTCTATTCTGGATTGCAATTCTAGCTCAGTATAACCTCCTATTACAGACACACCCCACTCTCTTCCCATTGTACCACTGCTTTAGCAAATGCAATCAGAAAAATACTGTACTTGTTCTGTACCCATGTAAGCCTAGAAAAGTCCTCTGGTCGAACCTGTATACAGTGGGTCACCTCCCTTTTTATTATATTGAGAAGGCAGGAGCAGGCAACGATGAAGAGCATCCAGAAGGCAAACGCCATTTGTAGCTTTTAATGGTGAGATCCTCAGCAGCAGGAAGTGCGGGATGCCTTCCGGTTGCCATGGAGGTCGATGGTGCTTCCAAGCAAAGTGTGATGGACGTGATCCTCGAAGGCCAGCACTTCACGAACAGCCGCCTCGAAGGCAGCGCTGACGTTGGTGTCGTCTTTTGCGCTTGTCTCAAAGTAAGGGCAGTGACCGTTCTCCTGGCACCAGGCACGCGCCTCCTCCTCAGGAACCTGACATTCGCCGTCCTCAACCTTGTCCACCTTGTTTCCAAGAACAACAAAAGGGAAGCGCTCGGGCTCGCGTACATCCGAGTAGCGCACAAACTCCTGCTTCCAGGCGCCAAGATTGCGAAAGCTCTGTGCGTCGTCCACGGCAAACGTCAGTAAGCAACAGTCTGCGCCTCGGTAAAATGGCGTGCGTAGGCTTCTGAAACGCTCCTGACCTGCGGTGTCCCAAATTTGCAAGGTAACAGGACGCCCGTCCACTTCCAGGTCACGGTTCAGGAACTCAACACCGATGGTGTGGAATGAATGCGAGTCGAAACGGTCGCTCACATAACGATTCATCAGCGAGCTCTTTCCAACGCCACCATCACCAAGCAGGATGACCTTCAAGAGGAGGCTCTTGCCGCTCATGGTGCCAGAAACGGCGGGCTCAACGTGACCTGAACACACACAATGAGCCAAGATTAATTGCGTCATTACAGTTATCCAAATGTTTCTAAACATTTGAAAGTTAAGTTTCAACCCTGGACCCTTCAGTGACCCACCCTTAAGCACAACTGTACTTTTTTGTCACAGCTGTGACAACTAACCAATGAAAGTTAATAAACTTATTTGCAACAGCTACCAAAATATTACATTTATTAATTTGTGTATATGGTTGGGGTAGCTCAGGATGTTCTATTGATCGGAAGACATTGAAATTCCTTCTGGTTTTGTTTTTGTTTTTTACATATCCCATGGAATGTTGGCCTGTAAGGGTTTAAACACCAAACCTGGGCCTCCAAACTGAAAAAGCAATTAAGGAGCCATTTGCATTTATGAGGAACAAAAACTAGCATCCAATAATCATTCATTCCTCTTCTAAACCATTTATTCAGGGTCACGGGGGTCTGCTGGAGCCTATTCCAGCTCATAGGGGGCAGGGGTACAGGTCGCCGGTCTATCGCAGGTCCGCACAGTCAATTTATTTGTCACATGATTATACAAAGTAGAACATGTAGTGAAATCTCATCTTAGTAAGTTGGGGATCAGAGCGCAGAGTCAGTTATTGTACAGCGCTCCTGAAGCAGGAAGAGTTAAGCGTCTTGCTGAAGGACCCAACAGTGGTGGACTTGAGTTCAGGTTTTTTTCCTTGGCGGTGGTGGTCTTACTGGTCTCCCGATCAACAACTCAGCACCTTAACCATTTGAGCCACCACTGCCCCTTCACAGGACAATCAATCACATACACACATTCACTCCTCTGGGCATTTACCAAATCAACCTAATATACATGTTTTTGGACTGTGGAAGGAAACCAGAGTACCCGGAGAAAACAGACGCGAGCACCAGGAAAACATAAACTCTGCACATATTCCCCCGGCCCGGAAATCTAACCTGGGTTTTACTTGTTATAACCACTTCGCCAGCGCGCAGCCCATAATATAATAATACAAAATACTATTCCTCCTACACTATCCATGGTGTACCCCTGTCTCTTGCCCTATATGCGCTAGGATAGGCTCCAGCAAAACCCCCGTCAAGATAAATGAATGAATAGATAGATGAATGAATGAATGTGTTTAAGCTAAGCGAAACCAGTAAACCAGTTCAGCTACAGAAACGTAGCTGCCTCATACATCATCCTTCCCAGAAACCCTAATGGAAACATTGTTAGCTTTCCGTCAGTACTTGTTCTATGGCCTCATCTATAAACTCAACAGTATTTAAAAAGTATAAAAACAAAGTGATTTCTTTATAAAAGGATGGATCTAATATTTTTTATTTAATTGCAGATGAAATGAGATATAGGAAGTACAATCATACAAAAGAGGGAGTTACTAATATTTCAGGTATTTGGGTGTTTTTATTTTTAATTATAAGTTGAATAATTAATAATACAAATTACTTTTTACACCATGTTTTCTGTTCAGCGTGTTGCAACTCGTTTCATTAGACGCTGTTAAAATCCGATCGATGATAGAAACCAGTGCGGGTTTTTTTAGACTAGAATCTTCTCTTAACCCTTTAAAGCAAAAATTGCAAAAACATTCTCATGATTTATACCTCAGACAAACGCTTTAATCTTTCGGCACGTTTACATACGTGTTCACGGACTGACAGAAGGATGATCCGCTGTGCGTCTGTCTATCTCTCTCTCTCTCCCTCTCTCTCTCTCTACACAACTGGCACAGCTGGAACCGTTTTTTTTAATTAGCAGGTGTGTCAACAGCATTAATGCTTAAACGTACGCTGACTTATTTGGTTCATAAATTATACCTACGTAGAAAAAAAGTTGATTGTTGCCTTCACCGGCTTTAACGTTCTAACAGTGTTCACTATGCATGGGTCCCAATTATCAGGGCACCCAATGATGCATAAGGCGTCCAAGCAGGAAAATTTAACGGTCCTCACTTTATCTTATGAACAGTGACGATCCAAGCCAAAAAAAATATTAGACCAATTTTTTTTCTTACACAACCTAAATGTAGCTTGTGTAGAAATCAACAATTCTTCCACCACCAAGCTTCTTAAAAATGCAGTTAAACTTGCCAAAGCTGTTAATACCACACCTTAATGGGTGCCACACCCAGATGCCCTTCTGCCACAACTCCCAACCCTGAACCCAGACATTTGTCAAATGCAAAATGAAGCAACTGCCATTTAATAATAAACTATTAAACAAATCTCAATTTATAGAAAAGTCTAACCTGCTTGTAAATGGACCCCCAGCATGCCGAATGATGTGTGAACTAAACTGTATTGGTTCGGTGTGTTTATCTGGCTGGAGGACACTGAGACTTTGGACTGGGAAACTCCCTCATATACGGTAAACAGAGATTGGTCAAAGTCAGTAGTTGCCGAAAAAGATAAAAAAAAAATGTTCACTTAATATTTATTGAAACACAATTATAATTTAAACCAATCAGATTCTCCGTCTTTTATCCAAAAACCTCTCTGTAATTACAAGAGACAAATTTAGCAGACTTTCCAACACGGGTTTTAAAATATATTCATTCATTCATTTATGTTCTGTCCCCCAAATTTGGAGTCACATGTATCTGTTAGAGTTCCAGCTCTCTAAAGTTTAAAAGGCTAGTCTAACACACACACACACACACACACACACACACACACTCTTATGGACAATTTAGAGTCCCCAATCAACCTAATGTACATGCTTTTGGACTGTGGGAAAAGTCCACACAAGCACAAAGTAAAGAACCCTGTCTGGTATCAAAATCGGAACCTTGGCGCTGTGAGGCAATAATTATAAGTATATAAGTCCTGAGAGGAACAATTTATTTATATATATATATATATATATATATTACATACAATCATTTCATATAACATTTCCAGGGGATACAACATTGCACAATAATAAATAATCAAACCTTGATCTTCCAGGGATCAGTCCAACACCTTAACCACCCAACTACCACCACTTGTGGATTGCAATAGAACGTTCACTCGTCTCTTCTCAACCCAAGACTATTTTCTTTGTTTCGGACATAGACATTAGCAGTCTGCCCACTTTTAGATACCATACAATTGTTTCTAAATAGTTTGTCCTCCAGTGTAAGAAAGGTAACAGAGGAAATTCAGTCCTGAAAGTTATTTAAGGACATGTCTATGGGGAAGTGGTAGCTTACTGGTTATGGTGTTGGACTGTTAATCAGAAGAGCATGGGATCAATTCCTAAAAGCTCTACGCTTCCCCTAAAGTGATATCAGATGTAACTTGTTTTTGTCTTATGGCAGTTTTAGAGTCACAATCAAATCAGATGATACAGTGAACATTCACTTAAACACTCAGTGCTGTTCAATTATTCATTCATTCATTCATTTTCTAACCCGTTTATTCCCTAATTCGGTGCCAGGGGGGGTTTGCTGGAGCCATATCACTATGGCCACACATAGACGAACAACCACACACACCCATCCACACACACACACACACCCACCCACACACCTTTTGACAATTTATGCTATGGGATTAATGTACATGTTTTTGAAATGCAGGAGGAAACCGGAGTACCTAGAGAAAACTTATGGAAGTGTGGGGGAAACCTAAAGAGCAAAATTTAAAGACATTACACACAGTCTACAGTAGGCGTTAAACAGAACAACCGGATGCAGGAAAGTTCAGCATCATCAGAAGATTCCTGAAGACTGATTTCTCCAGCTATTGATAACGGATGTTATATCAGTTACACACATTTTAGCAGCCATATACCGATCGACTGGTTCCACCATTCGCATTGACGCATTGAGGTATGTCTGCCTCCGGACATTCCTCTGTTCTGGCACCGAGATGATGGAATGAACTTTCCAGTAAATGTGAGAAGAGCAGATTGAGTCACTGACAGTTTCTGACTGTTCAAGAGACGATTGATTCTCATATACCTGCACTTAAGGGAGGGAAAAATCTTAATGCTGTTCTTTCCCTCGGTTTTTATGGGATGTTACACACTCATTTGTGATCTGATGAAACAGTATTGAGCTGTTCAATGATGAGACTCAAAGTATTTCTCTACGTCACTCTGGACACGATGTTAATGGACATCAGCCATTTTGGTACTTACATCCAAACATCTTTGTTTCTGACTGATGCTGTAAGTTTTGACATTCATTTTTTTTGGTTGTGTTGGAATGGTTAAGATGCTTTTGGTCACATGGTCTACTGGAGCCTATCCCAGAGCACATAGGGTGAGAGGAAGGGGTACATCCTAGACAGGTCACCAGTCTATTGCAGGGCCACACACACCAATCAACCTAATGTATATGTTTTTGGACTGTGGAAGGAAACCGGAGAAAAAAAGATACAAAAAGATCCCTCATCCGGGAATGGAACCCAGGACGTCCTTGTTGTGAGGCGACCGTGCTAAGCGCTACACCACCTCACCGCCCGACTTAAATTTTTCACTATTGTGGGTTAAGGGCCACAGACACTTGCAGACAACTAAAGTGTCATCTTCTCTGTTGTACTGCATGAGCACTAAATTACATCTTGCGCTACAGCGCCACAGTGGTTGAACGAAGCTATTGCAATCTCTTACATTAAGTCATATGAAATCTTGAGTGACGAAAATATTTGACTAGGCTTAATAAGACGGAATAATACGTTTTATTCTTAATTAATAAACTGTATAAATTAAATGAGCAACAGAAAGATAATCTGTGTAAATAAGAAAGAGTCGGTGAATACGATTTAACTTTGCGCATGCGCAGACACCATTACTAGGACTGACTGTTTTTAACTTGGTTATTTTAGAAAATCGACCGAAAATAAAATCATGTTATTGTTTGCAAATGTTTAGGCTTATGGCTTACTGTTAAAACGATTTAATAAGAATAAAACCTTAAATTCCGCATGCTAGCGTTAATATTAGCTAGGTGCATCATGCAATATGAAACAAGTCATCATTATACTTCAATTCAACAATTATATGATACACCACAATTTTAACCTACATAAATAAACAAAAAAACAAGTTAAGCTGTGAGTTTACACACTTTTTTATAAAGATGGTCTTGAAATTACCTCATTGTGTATATCACGTTTCTGATGCCGAGATTTGACGTGTCTGCGTGTCCTTCGCGTGATCATCCCTGAACGCTCAGGGTCCTAAAGTTAAACCCGTTACAAGACTGTTTAAGCTTTAAAAAAGAAAAAGGCAAACATTAATTTAGATTCTAGCCCACCACACAAATAGATACACGTTTTATTTGATTTTTTTATGGTTTAATTGTTCATTTTTTTTATAGTTTGAGTAAAGTTTAACCGACTTCTGTATTTCATTGTAATGTGTCTCCGTGTCGAGAGGTGGCGGTGAAGAGCAGATGTATCAGGTAAGCATTCAATGGAATCGTAGAGGAATGTTTTTATTTGATCTTGTAAACATTGCTTTTGTCGCCATATGAGAATCAAATAAATTGAATCTCAGTTTAATAAAGGTATGTGGATACAACCAATGATAAATTCTCTTTAGCTTGTTCTTTTATTGAAATATTTCATATTGCTACAACGGTGATGGGATTAAAAGTGATTTTTGTTCATGACTTCACCATTAGTTCCATTGTGTGTGGTAAGTGAAGTGGTTCTTGGATGAACACGTGATTCTTGTAAACAGAAGATTTTGGGTTCAACTCCCAGCACCACTAAGCTACCACTGCTGGGCCATTTAGAAAGGCTCTTAATCCACAGCTAGATTTATACATGTAAGTGTTGATCAAATGTAATGTAAACTGTAGCCTTGGTTGAAAAAGAGTGAGTCCAAACCATTCTTAAAGGTCCTCAAGTTTAAGGAGACCGAAAAAATCATTAAGTCATTCTCTTATCTTACTCAATTATTCCTTAATTTGGGTCACGAGGATCCGCTGGAGCCACAAACTATTTCTATTGTTTGCATGTCTTGGATATTATTGAAATGATGATCCAGTTTCCTTTGTTTTTGTTTAGATGGCTGTCAGAATCCAGTTTGTACACCGGTTTTGGCTTTTGCACTTGTATTCACTGTTATGCACAGGACAAGAACCAGTAGACCTGAGTGCTTTTCAGCCCCAAAGCGCTCTCACTGATATGGAGTTTGTTAGCGTGAGCTCCTACCGTGGCCCGGGCAACAAAGACCGTCGCAGCAACAAAGAGCTGCCCATCCTGCTGTGGTGGAGTGCCAATCTCTTCCCACACTTTCCAGAGGATACAGAGCGCGTGGATTGCACGCTTTCGTCCTGCCTGGTGACACGAAACCGCAAAGTCCAGCTGCACCGTCGTACAGCCTCCATTATCTTCTATGGCACTGATTTCCGTGCATATGAAGCACCGCTGCCTCGCCTGGCACACCAGACTTGGGCGCTCTTCCACGAGGAGTCACCCATGAACAACTATATACTGTCACATGGACCTGGAATCCGTGTCTTTAATTACACAGCTACCTTCCGGCGGGAGTCAGACTATCCACTCACACTGCAGTGGCTGCCATCACTCGACTACCTGCTCCAGCCTCCTGCAGTCTCTCTGGAGGAGAAGAACCGCTGGAGAAAAGCTGGACTGGCCCCAGTGCTGTACATGCAGTCCCATTGCGACGTGCCCTCAGACCGTGACCGCTATGTCCGTGAGCTAATGAAATACATACAGGTAATCATTCAAGAAATTATTATAACTATATATAACTGCTTTGGTGGGGTTTTGCACTTTTTGCAATATGATGTACTAGTATTGAGCTGTTTAATAATGTGACTCAGAGCGTCTGCTGTAAATGTAAATAACTAACTTTCTAACCAACTTGGGACCCTATTTCCAGGTTGACTCATATGGAAAATGTCTCAATAACAAGCCCCTACCTGAGTATCTGGAAGACACCAGCACAGCTACAGGTGAGGATCACCGCTTTATGAGCTTCGTGGCCCGTTACAAGTTCCACCTCGCACTGGAGAACGGACTTTGTCCCGATTATATGACTGAGAAACTGTGGCGGCCCATGCATCAAGGATGTGTGCCCATCTACAAGGGCTCGTCCTCTGTCACTGACTGGCTCCCAAATAAGCATTCTGCCATTTTGTTAGATGATTTCAACTCTCCTGAAGAGCTAGCCAGGTTCATTACGGATTTAGATAACAATGACTCCAAGTATTTGCGCTACTTGGAGTACAAGACACAGAGTGAGCTAACAAATATTCGACTCCTAGAAGGCCTTCGGAACAGAGAGTGGGGCATCAATGACATGACTAAACCCAACTACCTGAACGGCTTTGAGTGTTTCGTGTGTGATCGAGAGAATGAGCGACTGGCTGCCGAAAAGAAGCACAGACGAGAGCCTGACATGTATCCAGCACCTGAACCAAAGATGGCCAACAACACACACATGGGGTGTCCACTCCCAAGTCCTGGATATGGTGTCATAGAGGAGATGGAACCCAATGATGGGTAACTTTACTTTCATTGCATTCATTTCAAAATTTTTACTTTAATGTTGTTATGAAGGTGAAGTCAACACACCATGACAGCCATTACTGACTGCAGCAGTCTGTAGACACCCTACTGTCACTTTTAATTATCTTATAATCACTCGTGTGCTCTTTAGTTCCCCATATGAATTATCAATTGTTCAGATGGACAAAAATGAAACAGAATGGGAAAAAAAACTTAATTATATTAAACACCCAACTTTTGTCAATATAATGAATATTTTAATGTTGCTGATCTGTGACATGATGTGATATGACTGTCTCTTAACGTGCTGCATCAAACAACTAGGTTTGGCACAAAGACCTGATCTTACCACCATGAATCCCTTTGGGATGAACTGGAATGGTGACTGATCCACCCCAGACCTCCTTACCGGACATTAGTGTTTGATCTCACTAATACTGTTGGAGATGAATGAAGAGATTCTCACATTCAAGCCCAACATTGGACTGAAAGGTTTTACTAGAAAACTGGAAGAAGATAAAATCGCATGTGTTTATGTTGCTCAGGTGACCACCAAGATTTGTCAGAGTGTATGTATATATATATATATGTGTGTGTGTGTATGTATATGTATGTATAGTGTAGTTTAAAGTAGAGACTAACATGCAGATCAAAGGAATCCAATCTGATACTGCTGGGTCCCTGAGCAAGTTCCTTAACCCCCAATTGCTCAGATGTATAAAGAATCTAATTGTAACATTGGATAAAAACATCTACCAAAATGCTTTAACTGTAAATGTCATTTTGAACTTATTTCTAGTTGCACTGTCTCTTTATGAGTTACGGTTGTAGTGTCTGGTTAAGAAAACAATTGGTATACAACCTGTACAGTCGGTTGCAGTATTGCATACCACATGATGATGATATGCCAACGGCAATAATATAAGAGAAAAATTAGTTCAATTGGAGACCGACATTTATTTGGCAGGACAGGGAAAAATAAATGAAATTAATCAGGCTTGTGACTGGATATGATTTTCCACCAGATATTATGTGGGATTGGAAAAGGATGGGAATGATTTTTGATTTGTAGATGTCTGATAGGAGAGGTTTGAAGCATAGTAATACCTAAAGTTTGTGTGTGTGTGTGTGTGTGTGTGTGTGTGTGTGTGTGTGTGTGTGTGTGTGTGTGTGTGTGTGTGTATACAGTTGGCTTCAGATGTGGCCGCAGGACTACTGGCAGAGTCTGGACCAGGCAACGGGACTGGTTTCACTAATCAAACACAACGAGTCTGATCCTGGACTGCTATGGCAGCATATTCATAGAATGAAGGAACGACCGATGAAACAAACTTAGCTCTGAGAATGAACACTACCTTGTGAGTTTGTGTAGGATGGAAGGACTAATGGAAGGACTAATGGGATTAAGCACACTTTATACCAAAGAGAAAATTCACCGCTAGAAGACCTTAAGTTTTTTACACTCATTGACTGGTTATTTAGTTACAAACCAAAACCAAACGAAAAGGACCTGGTTATTCACAGCGTTTCTTATTCAGAAACACACTGGGACAGGATTTGCATATGAATTCAATCATTCTGTTTCTGTTTATCGTTGCAGATGTTATGAATGAGGGTTTTTTTTTTACATGCATTATGAATTATTCATTTTTTCAGGATGTTGAATTCAGCTGCTCATTTTCTGTGTAACCATTTTATCAGTATTCTATAATTATTTATTTATTTTTTTTCTACACTTTGTAAAAATGTAACAATTAAATATAGATATGCTGTAATCGGATTTTATCATACTGATGTGTATCAAATAAAAAAAAAATTTTACACCCCACATTTATTCACAATTTTATAATAACCATATACTTAATAATGCACTGAAGAATACACAGCACATAAAGTTCATCCCGTAATATTACAGGTT
Source organism: Pseudolaguvia tuberculata (assembly GCA_026260255.1). NCBI lineage: Eukaryota > Metazoa > Chordata > Actinopteri > Siluriformes > Sisoridae > Pseudolaguvia > Pseudolaguvia tuberculata. The sequence goes on along the minus strand of JAOTRA010000037.1, from coordinate 653,546 downwards.
TAAAGTTGTAATAAGGTTAGTACATAATGCAAAAGAAAACATCCCAAAACAACCAGCCGAGAAAGTTTAAAGCCATTTTTTTACAATCGATGTAAATCAACGATAACGAAGAAGAAGATCTGTTTTTGGGGATGTAAACAAACTCCGGCAGCTTTTACTTACGTTCCGATTGATAAAGTCAAACAGCTTAAAGCAGATAAACCTTCCAAATGAAGCGTCTTAGAAGTTACAGTGGTTATTAAAGCTCACCAAAGCAAAAAGCACATCCATACAACTTAAATAACGTTCGAGTAACAGCTCTCACAGTGGACCGTCCCGCGGTGTAAGAACATGCTGTGGAGGAAGTCACCCATGGGTTTGCTGCAGATACCACACTGAGAAAGAGAAAGATCATAAACATAATGTATGTGTGTGTGTGTGTGTGTGTGTGGTCTGATGTTATTCCCAGTTTAAATTAATAACGTTATAAACAGGCATTATATGCATTATTAATTCTAGTATATCTAAAATCTCTCTATATAGTATATGTAGATATACATATACTTTATCCTCTTCTTTTGCTCTATGAAGCAGAAAGTAATCTGACTCATTTTTCCATTCATTCATCCATCCATCCATCCATTCATTCATTCATCTTCTTATTCCCTAATTCGGGGTAAGCTGGCGCCTATCCCAGCACACATAGGGCGAGAGGCAGGGGTACACCCTGGACAGGTCACCAGTCCATCTCAAGGCATCACATAGACAAACCGCCATTCACACACACATTCACTCCGATGGGCAATTTACAGTCACCAATCCACCTAATCTACATGTTTTTGGACTGTGGGAGGAAACCCGAGTACCCGGAGGAAACTCACGCAAGCGCGGGCGAACATGCAAACTCCTCACAGAAAGATCCCCGGCCCGGGAATCAAACCCGGGACCTTCTTGTTGTGAGGTGACTATCACTATGCTGAGGCATTTTATCAAATATTAACATCACAATGATTGTGTATAGCTAGTTATGATTTGTCTGATCTCTAGTTATACCCATAATCGAATTTTTATTAAAACTCTTTATGTATATATAAATGTGTGTGTGTATGGGTGTGTGGGTGTGGGTGTGTGTGTATGTTGGTCACATTTACTCTATAGTGCAGGGAAATGAATTCTTTTGCATACCCCCATCTTAGAAAGTAGGGGTCAGTGGTAGAGTACAAGGTCAGTGGCGAACTCTCCTATATGCTTATATACTGAAATGTACCTTAAAGCATTCGGGGTGGCAGGAGATCTTGAGATGTTCGATGGTGATCTTGGAGTTGTTTCCTACTAGCTCACCGCAGTAGGTACAGGCGGTCATATTCTCAGTGCTAAACCGAAAAAGAACACAATACTCAACTCTATACAAGTGTAAACATTAAAAATCACAGATTCACGTCAGCCATAACATCATCTGTATTGCAACTATTTTATAGCCAAACAATACATTCAGAATGAAACAATTTCCAATGGAACTGTTCTATAAATGATTCAAAGAATCAATCCGAAGAGACAAAACACTATAAAATAATACATTTGTTGCTATGCTATGAATTTAGAATTGGATTTTTATGCAGGTTTACCTGGGACGGCTGCTGTATGAATAATTGCTGGAGCTCGAGGTCACATAATCATAGTCACTGCGGGGCAAAAACAAAATTTAGCCTTTTCCATCCATGAGAGTTTTATTCCTAGCCCATTACACAGCTCGGCCCATTGCACTAAGTAATGTAATGAACGTAACTGTCGCTACAATTGCTTTGTGTTGCCATGATTAAAGCAATAACACGTCGGCCTGCTTTATTTCCCTCAGCCTCTTGGGAGAGCTTTTAAAACCACAGGAAGCCTTATTATGAGGCTGCAATGTTTCTAGACCCAGAAAAGCACTTTCTGAGATTTGGGTATTATAAGTTAGAATGTGGTTTGTGAAATATTTATTAAATGAGAAATGTAACCTAAATCAAATGTTTTATAATCATTTCTGTTTATAATTTATTTCTGAATATTTGATATATTGAAGAATCTCACGTGGTGTATCCGCTACTGCTGTAAGCGGTTGAATCAGAGTCCAAATATTGCTTGATGCAGACGCCATTTCTGGAAAATGTAAAATAATATATAAGAATTAAAGATAGACCCTAACGCTTATTTATTCATTTATTTATTTATTTATTTCATTTACTTCTAAAGTTTCATTATATGCAAATGTATCATGCCAACACGTACTTTTTAGCATCGGGTTCCAGATCCTTGGTTGAACTACTGCAAACATAAGACACAGTAAAATATAATAATAATAATTATTATTATTATTATTATTATTATTATTATTATTATTATTAATACATTATCTGGAAAAATGTTAAAAAATATAAGTTTAATGATTTAATGATTTTTTTTTTTTTGACTATTAAGAGCTAAAAGTAAATAATAAGGTGGACAAATGTATAGTTATTTTACTGGAAAATTCTGGTAGAAGTTTAGGTCGGAAGAAGGTAACCATTTAAAATGTTACTTGGTTATAATATTATGTAATATGTATTTTACTATATTTTTTATTCATTCATTCACCGTCTATACTATTCTCTGATTCTGGGTCACGGGGGTCGGATGGAGTCTATCTCAACCCTCTGACAGGCAAAAAGCAGGAGGGGTACACCCACACTCACTCTCACTATTATGGGCAATTTAGAATCACCATTCAACTTGGTTTTAGAATATAGGAGGAAACTGGAAAACCCGGAAGAGACTCTATAAAGAATCGAATTGAAACATGGGTGTCATGGTGGCATAGTTGTTAACACGGTCGTTAGTGGTTAGCACAGTGTCCTCACAGTAAGAAGGTCCTGGGTTTGATTGCCGGTCCCAGGGTTTTTCTGTGCAAAGCTAGCGTGTTCTTCTTGAGCTTGTATGGGTTTCCTCGGGGAACTCTGGTTTATCCTCCCACAGTCCATAAACATTTGATTGATTGAGTGATTTTAAATTGGCCATAACAGTGAGTGTGAATGTGTGTATGGTTGTTCGTCTATGCAATGCAATGGACTGGTGGCGCTAGTGATGTCGGTAGACTGGCTCAACAAGCCGGGTGTGGTCATTAATAAACAAAGCATGGACTATTGCAGAGTGTTGAGACAAAAAAAAGAAAGAAAGCTGAAAGCTGACTCACTTCTGCTCAAACGTGCTTGAAACAATCTGCTTTTGTAAGTCGCTGTTGAAAGATAAGAGTTCCGAATTCAAACAGCAATAATACAACAGCAGCCATGCATTCGATTCTAAATCTCTGTTAGCCACGACTGAACAATTTCAATTGCACTTCTATGACTTTTTTGGGGAAATATCATTATCATCATTCAGCTTATTCATCTGTTTATAATTCTGTCTTAACACCATCATCATCATCATCATTATTCAGGCATTCGGCAGAGGACAATACAGGAAGAGGAAAAGAAGATAGTGAGAGAGGGAGAGAGAGAGAGACAGAGAAAGAGAGAGAGTGCCAGAGAAGTGGCAGCCTGTTATATGTCGTGTTATATGACAGACAGACAGACAGACAGACAGACAGACAGACAGACAGACAGACAGACAGATGAACTAAGAGTGAATTGGGAGTGAATTGGGAGAGAATTGGGAGTGAACTAGGAGAGAATTTGGAGTGAATTGGGAGAGAATTGGTAGGCAACTAGGAGTGAATTGGGAGTGAACTAGGAGAGAATTGGGAGTGAATTGGGAGAGAACTAGGAGAGAATTGGGAGTGAATTGGGAGAGAATTGGGAGTGAACTAGGAGATAATTGGGAGTGAATTGGGGGAGAATTGGGAGTGAACTAGGAGATAATTGGGAGTGAATTGGGGGAGAATTGGGAGTGAACTAGGAGATAATTGGGAGTGAATTGGGAGTGAACTAGGAGTGAATTGGGAGAGAACTAGGAGAGAATTGGGAGTGAACTAGAAGTGAATTGGGAGTGAATTGGGAGAGAACTAGGAGAGAAATGAGAGTGAATTGGGAGTGAACTAGGATTGAATTGGGAGTCAATCAGAAGCGGTAGCTCAGTAGATAAGTTGTTATGGTGTCGAGCTGCTGTTTGGATGATTAATTTGCGGTGCTGTACCTCTTCTCCACCATCTTTGTTTTTATTACAGTTGTTTGTGTGGAGATTTTAGTCTGTGTGCTGCCACTGCTGAGTCTAAAACACACAATGCAAAATGCTTAGCTGACATTTATTAAAAACTTTAAACAAAGTATAAATAAAACACAAAACCCTAAACGCTTACATGTCCCTGTTGGTGTCAATGGGGATGACATCATACGCCAGCAGGTCTAGAGATGTATTGGTCTTTTGAGTTTTTGGCAGGGAACTAAAGGAAAGGTTTAAGAAAATATATGTCAAATCATTAAGTCACATGGCATGGACTCTTCTATAGCACAAAACAGTTTTGGGGATGAACCCATGAACCCATGAACTCCTGTACAATACTGTATTATTTGGAGAGCCTCGGTCACCAAAACGAATCCTAGTATGTGCAAACATTACTAGCAATAAATCAGATTCTGATTAAAAACACAAATATGATGATCAGATGTCCCAAAACTTTGGCTATATTGTATATATATATATATATATCCCACTTATTCCCTAATTCGTGGTCACAGAGGTCGGCTGAAGACTATCCCAGCGCACATAGGGCAAGAGGCAGGGGTACACCCTGGATAGGTCGCCAGTCCATCACAGGGCCACATATAGACGAACAACCACACACACACACGCAAACGCAGGGAGAACATGCAAACTCTGCACAGAAAGATCCCTGGCCCAGCAATCAAACTTGAGACCTTCTTGCTCTTGCCGTGCTAACCACTATACCACCGGCCCACCAATATATATATTTGTATATCATAAAATTGTTAACATTGTACGAATGAATGGAGTAGTGTCTGTCTCTCTCTCACACACACACACACACACACACACACCGACTGTCACTCTATATACTGCCCCGGCCATCAAACCCCGCCCCTCAGCGACACCCATCCCTCTCCTGATAAAATATGTTTTAACGGCCATGTCTGAAGTTCTGTGTCCAAGATAATACCAGAAAACCAGTGTTGAGTTTAGAGTCTCTCACCTTCCTTTCAGATCAGTGGTGGTTGGTGGAATGGGTTCCAACATCTTCTGTGTGGTAATTAGACTGGAAAAAAAAACAACAACAGTAATATACATTGAATTACTAGCCTAATAAGAAATAACTCTGTTTCTTCAATAGACTCTATGCCAATGGTTCTCCTGTCCTTCATCACCCTACCTCATATCCTTATTTATTATGATACTGCTATTTATTGTAAATAGGCTAATTATGAATCTAATTTAATCTAATTTAATCTATTGTAATAACAGAGCTCATTTTAAACTTAAATATTATTAATTATTCCAAAACGCCCGAAACAACCTTACTTATTACTTATTAATATTATTATTATTTTTACATAAAATCAGTTTTTTGGATAAATAATCACTTCCGGGGCATAGTGGCGTGGTGGCATAGTGGTTAACACGGTCGCCTCACATCAAGAAGGTCTCGGGTTGTGTGCGGTACTCCGGTTTCCTCCCACAGTCCAAAAACATGTACATTAGGTTGATCAGTGAGCCTAAATTACCCATAGGAGTGTGTGTGTGTGTGTGTGTGTGTGTGTGTCTGTGTGTGTGTGTGTGTGTGTGTGTGTGTGTGTGTGTGTGTGTGTG
>JAOTRA010000037.1:621053-647689 GCA_026260255.1 Pseudolaguvia tuberculata | reverse complement strand
GGAAACCGGAGTACCCGGAGGAAACCCACACAAGCGCGGGGAGAACATGCAAACTCCGCACAGAAAGATCCCGGCTCGGGATTCAAACCCGGGACCTTCTTGTTATGAGGCGACCCTGCTAACCACTACACTACCGCACCGCCCAACAATTAATATACTGTATACAATTTATACATATATATTGTTGCTGGATTATCGTTTGCGGTTATATATGATGTTCTGTAGTGGCGTGGTTTAACCAGCTGTAGCACGATATTGTCATTCAGCGCTTATGCAGAAGAATATGGTGATAAATATTACTGTAAAGAAACCAATAAATAAATAAACCAACAAATAAATAAATGCATTAATACATTAATTCGTTCTTTTATCTTCTAACTGGTTTAGAACATCTGCTAGAGCTTATCCAAGCACACATAGGGTAAAGAGCCATGGTTGCTGGTCCATCACAGGGCTACACATAGACAAACAACCACACACACTTTCTGACTGACACACACACACACACACACACACACACACACACACACACACACACACACACACACACTCCTATTTATGACCAGTCAGCTTAAATGTACATGGTTTTGGACTGTGGGAGGAAACCGGAGTACCTGGAGAAATCCCACACAAACGTGGAAAGAGAATGCAAACTCTGCACAGAAAGATCCCTTGCCCAGAATTCGAACCCGGGACCTTATTGCATTGAGGTGAGGTGCAAAACTAAAATGATATATGAGTATTCAATAGATGCCACATGTTTTACTGCAGGCCACCAGTGCTAAAAGACCCTCGCTCGGAGCGGTGGCCCCTCGTAAGAAAGCCAGTCCCAAACCTGAACTGACAGAAGAAATAAGGCAGGAGATAAGAGAGGCCTTTGAGTTGTTTGACACTGATGGCTCGGGCTACATTGAAGTGAAGGAACTCAAGGTGGGTCTGAGTTACGAGATAAAGTAAAAACAGATATTAATAACAGATATACGCAATATATTAACTCATGTATTGTACACTTATTAGATCTAAAAGTGTTATTACACTGCGCACAGGTCCACTTCAAATATAACATACCATAACAATCATCATGGAGCTCAGGAGCTTCAGGCGTACAAGAACAGAGGCTTCTAGTGAAAAAATGATGTAATGCAACATATATTTACATGTACATGTATTTAATGCTTATAAGGTTTTTTTAATGATACAGGTTGCTATGAGGGCGCTCGGGTTTGAGCCCAAAAAAGAGGAGATTAAGAAAATGATTGCAGATGTGGATAAGGACGGAACTGGCAAGATCTCTTTCGATGACTTTCTAGCCATTATGAGCCAAAAGATGGTAAGTTTGTTTGTTTGATTGTTTTATAATATTCAGATTATACAGGGTGCCTCATATATATATACATTCATCTTCTTGCCCACTTATTCCCTAAATTCAGGGTCATGGGGGTCCGCTGGCACCTATCCCAGTGATTCCCATCGATTCCCATCACCCCCAATCTGCTACTGCCACCTTGTGACTGCTTACTAAAATGGGCCTTAAAATGATTTCAATTCATTGCTTTTTATCCATAGAAAAAAATAAGAAGTCATTCTGTCCGTAATTTCATGTTCTCCCTGTGCTTGCTTTGGTTTACTCCGGTTTTCTTCCACAGTCCAAAAACATACATTAGTGTGTGCATGTGTGTGTATGTATGTATGTATGTATGTATATGTTTGTGTGGTTGTTCGTCTATACGTGTTCCTGTGATGGACTCGCAACCTGTCCAGGTTTAACCCTGCCTTTGGCCCTATGGAAGCTGGGATAGGCTCGAGAAGTGTATGGAAACTACAGTCCTGGATGTATTTAGATGACTAGATGTATTATCTATTGTTGATCCTTTTAAGGCTGAAAAAGACTCCAAGGAAGAAATCCTAAAGGCTTTTCGACTTTTTGACGATGATGAAACTGGTAAAATATCATTCCGCAACTTAAAGCGAGTCGCCAAAGAGCTCGGCGAGAACCTTACAGATGAGGAGCTTCAGGTGAGAAGATTCGGGTTAATGTACAGTATAGAGTCTTATAAAGAAAGGAAAAGAAAGTTGAATCTAATTCAATGTTACGTTTGTATTTATTGCAGAATATGCACTGATCCGTATATCGTATGTTCTAAAACAATAACGGAAATAATCTGTTGTAAAAAGCACTATACAAAAAAAACTCAATTGAATTGTATTATATTGTTAATTGAGCCTATCTGCCACCAAAACCTGAGCAATTTATGCTAACCAAGAAAAACTATATGAAATGTTATTTAGCCGTGACAACTAGAAGTACTGACGGGTTGTACTAACTTATTACTTATTTAAACTTTAATTTAAAAGTATTTCTATTTTCTGCTAAATCTTGTCACTGTTTCACTATTAGGAGATGATCGACGAAGCAGACCGAGACGGTGATGGTGAAGTGAGCCAGCAGGAGTTTCTTCGAATCATGAAAAAAACATGTTTATATTAAATAAGTAAAAATATTAAACTATCCTATGAACAGCCATTTGGACAAATCTACAAATCCCCCCCAAAAAAGGGCAGTATTTATAAAGATGGAAAACTGTTGGATAAGTGTTTAGCCCAATGGAAGGGTTTCTGTTTTAGCCTGTATATGCTGATGGTCACTCGTGTGTTCAGTCTTTTAGAGAAAGCTGATGTGTGGTTGTAGCTTGCTCTGTATCTCAGATGAGAACTATTAGTAACTCGTTGCCTTTGCGCATAGTGCTGCCGTCGTCAGAAGTCTGTAATTAGATCTTATTTTATGTACTTTTATCTTTGTGTCGTCATTATGATAACGGCCATATATTATTATTGGGATATAAAATATTGAGATCTGCCAAAAGGTAATAATAAAAAGAATCATTTATATATGTACTTATTTTTTAATGCTTGTATCTGTATCTTAAGTAGGTAGACCGACAAAGATACATATACAAGAAGATACACACACATTATATATATATATATATATATATATATAGCTAGTCAAACACATTTAGATGGACCGACAGATGGACATACAGATGAATGGTTTTATTCATGTACTTTAATTATATATTAACAGTTGGTCAATAAATCCTTAAATTGTGATTCCTAACATTAATTAAAACCATTTTTTGCAAATAAATATTTGATGCAAAAAAAACCCCCACTTTATTCAAAACGCAGAAACATTTAAAGATTCCATACAAATACAAAACAAATTAAATTCATAGCAAAAGAGACACACAGACATTGATGATGAAAACACACTAAAATGTGTAAACCAGAGACACAGCTTTAAAAAACATTTACTGGCACGGTGTCAAATCTAAACTTTATTTACAGAACAGCAGCAACAAAACTAATTCCGGATCTTTTCCTTCCTCCCTCCCTCCCTCCCTCTATACTACTAAATATACTATACTAAATAGTGGAGGTAAAGTAGAGCGTAGAGCAGCAGGTTTCCACTAAAAGGTTCCCTCACATCAGCTCTGACTGAGACAAGTCTTGCTAGTGAAATCGGCACTGAGCTTCCTCATCACCTCAGCGTGACTCTGACCAGCTAGTTCCTGCCGAACTGTACCGTAGTTCTCCTTCACAAACATGGCAAAAGGTGTGGGGCCGCGTGAATTAGACGGCGTGAGCAGGACGAGGCGTCCTGTGCACAATGCGCACGCGAACCTCTCCGTGTCCAGAGACTTGGAATGACGACCGATCCTGAAAAGGAAATTGCCGAATGCCATTATTCTTATAACAGGTCAATCAGTTGTTTAGCTCAGTTTTGCTAGACAACGTTTAGACTTTTTTCATCATTTTAAAATTCTTAGTCCATATCTGCAGTTATACTACAAATAGTAAAACCACCCAATATAGACGTGCTGGCTGAAAAAGAAAGTAAAAACAGTGTCCGAGAGAAAAACTAACTACAGTGTCTGTCTGATTCTTATCCCATTTATATATTAATTTCCATAGACATCGGTCATTTGCCATCTTTGTAGAACTAAATCCAGATCCCAAAGCACTGCCACCTCTCACATAGCTGAACATTAGAACATCATCGTTTTGTTGCAGTTGTTAATGCAGCAGTAATGAGCTACATGGTCCTCCAAGTATTGCAGCCCCCAACAATATTACGCAGAATTCCAACCGAAATATTGTGGCACCTTATATGCTAACTAAAGCCACAAACCGGGAAGCGTTATTTTTATTGGCCATATATTTCAGTATAACCAGACAAGTTCTTAGAAGTTCTGTCTAGTTCTCCATTCCTGACTCTATTGACTGACAAAACTTTATCCGGAAAACTAATGCTATGTTTAGCACAAACAGCAACTGGTAGCAGCAAAGCAAAACCTTGAACCTCAAACGAATGAGCTGATTAGTTATCACTTACGTATTTTTACAGCGGCTGCACTGGTACTGGTATTTATAGTTGATGTCGTAGCTGTGGCAGCGGGTTACCATGGGCAGCTCGGGGTGAGCCAGTGTGGCTTTGCGTGCATAGATCTTCCAGAACGGTCCGTGACCATCCCGTACTTTGTGTATTAGCCATGTGGCTGCGTGGCACATTTCATGAACTAGCGTGTCCCGTAACCGGTCTGGAAAGAAAAAAGGTTTGGATGAAAGCTGAAAGGGCCAAAATCCTTTCTAAAGAATATTGGTTTGATTTAAGGATGAGGGGTTTGTGCAGGGTTTGCATGTTCTCCCCACACTTGTGTGTGTTTCCTCTGGGTACTCTGCTTTCCTCCCACAGTCCAAAAACATGTACATTTGATTGCTTGCTAATCCTAAATTGGCCATAGGAAAGAGTGAGTGTGTGCGTGTGTGGTTGTTTGTCTATGTGTGGCCCTAAAATGGACTGGCGACGTGTCCAGGGTGTACCCTTGCCTTTTGTCCTATGTGTGCTGCAAAAGGCACCAGCATAAAAAGTAATAAAAGAGTATAAAACAAAAGCAAGCATAAAGTATGTCGCTAGCAGTAACTTTAGCACTTACAAGAGCTTACTTAGCTCTTAGTATGGGTATACAAGAAGAAAGAAAATAACAATAAATAAACCAAGAGACATGCAAATAATCCCGCATCCCAAAAAAAAGTACAGGTAGTGGTACCGACAAGTACCAGAAAAAATGTAAGTATAAACCTTTGGAGTTTACTCAACACTACCGGCTGTTTTTCTTCCATTCTTCATCCCCTGTGTTCAGAACCCATGTATTGTCTTTGTGGAGACAATCCACACAGATACAAGGAACCAACTCGGAGCTCTCAGGTGGACAAAGAACCCGTAAACTCTGACAGACAAAGCTGTCTCACTTGTTTGGTACTTGACAGTGGACATGGTATCTCAGTGGTTATGGTATTGGACCAAAAAATCACCTGCAGAGTCGCAGACTTTGATGGATAATTCAATACGAGCGTATCGGATGCCAGTTGCTCTTTCCTGGCCGGTGACGCAATATCCTGCAGTCTTTCTCATCTTTGTATTCCATTTGATAGACATGTCAGTGGGCAGCTGGAGAAATAGAATAAACGATAACGAAACAACAATTTCAAGACAACTAAAATCTTGGCTGAAAATCAATAATAAATTTAGTTAAGAATTCCGCCAATTATGAGCTAGTCAAATTGGAGTGTCTTTTTCAATTAGGGCTGTATGATATAGATTAGAATTGCAAACTGCAATATCATGCTAAATCATGCAAAAATTATTTCATAAGAAATATTTGTTTCTTCTGTAAATGTGTCATTTGTGTTTCAGCGTTGAAATTTACGTGTTTTACTTTCGCTTGCATGCAGTCATCGCTTGTAAATTGCTTATTTGTTGATAATATCGATATAATCGCACAGCCCTGGTTCCGAATAGTGCTCATTTGCTTACACCATCGAACAGGATATACAAAATACAACCTTGATTGCTTTTTTACTGTAACTGAGGTTGTTAAGTTTTATCGTCAAAAGGTGGTACACAGAGATGTACTGACCTTGCTCTCAAAAATAGTTGTGTTATAGAGCCGATAGAGTTTGTTAGTCAGCTCTTCTTTATTCTGCTTGAAATTACGGCAGTACACCGAGTCAGATCTAGACAAAGACTGCAGAAAACAGCCTGGAGTTTTACATACAGCCACTCTAACAGGAACACACACAATAAATACATGTAAAACCATTTATTTCAATAGCTAGATCAATCTATTCCTTTTCGAACTGTGATTCATTATATAAAGTAAGACTGGGGCAAAGTTAATCAATCAAACAGCTTATGAAATTGTGCAATAAAAAAAGAGATATACCATCAAAAGTATTTAAGTCGATTACAGGGAGAACCCTGTTTGTGACTTTGTGAATGTTCTAGGAGTTGAGTAATGGATGTAGGAACCGTACCTGCTGCTATGACCTGCTCTCGGTTCTGTCTGACTCACGGGTTTGCTGACAGGAAGCTGGGCAGGAGTTTTGCTCACCCGCCAACCTGTTACTGGCATTTTATCACTCTCCTTCTGTGTTTTCGTCACAGCTGGAGTCACACAAGTTGTTGCAGCTTTGGGCTCTGAGACAAAACAACAGAACAAAAATAATAATTAATAAATATAAATAATAATAAATAAAGCCAGCGCAGTGGCATAGTAGTTAGCACGGTCACCTCACAACAAGGTTTCGGCTGCATTTTCTCCTCCCACCGTCCAAAAACATATACATTAGGTGGATTGGTGATTCTGAATTGCCAAATGTGTGTGTGAGTGGTTGTTTGTCTATGTGTGCCCTGCGATGCACTGGTGACCTTTCCAGGGTGTACCCCTTTCTTTCAACCTATGTGCGCTGGGATAGGTTCCAGCAAATCCCCATGACCCCGAATTAGGCAATAAGCAGGTAAGAAGATGAATGAATGAATGAATTTTCTGCTGTTCTCCGATGATCCGCACATTCGACTTGGCGGGGTTTTACTATGGATGCCCTTCCTAACGCAACCCTCCAATTTATCCGGGCTTGGGACCGGCACCAAGGCTGCACCCTAATGGCTGGGGTTTTATGGCTAATTTAAACTCACCAATTTGCCTAATGTTTATGTTTTTGGACATTGGCAGGAAAGCGGAGTACACGGGAGAAACCCATGCAGGCACGAGGAGAACATGCAAACTCCACACAGAAAGACCCCTGACCCGAAAATCGAACCCGGAACCTTCTTGTTGTGAGGAGAGTGTGCTATCCACTTCACCACTGCGCCAAATGAATGAATGAATGAATGAATAAATAATAATTATAAATGCCACTTTCCAGCTTTCTAAGCTTCTCCTTATTATGTCATTGTCCCTTTAAATCTGAGGTTCATGCGGCATTGGCGATGGAATAAGAAGGCTTTCTTACTTTAATAAAAATTGTTATTAATCTTTAAAAAAGTGGTATCCACTTAGTAAATTTACCTGGAAGTTTAGGAGAATTGTATGTGCTGCTTTTTCCTGACTTCTGGTTTTTCTTAATACGGTCCAGTAAGGACTGGAACTCATCCTCGGAGCTGCCGGTGTCTTCGCGCCACCCTTTGTTAGTAGGTGGAGCTGAAGAGGGTTTGGTTGTGTAGACAGAAGCAAGAGGAGAAGGAAAGCATGGAGTATTTCTGGGTTGGTTTTCTTTAGCAGGTACATCCTTTTCCTTTGAGGATGGACGACTGTGACGAGTCCTCCACGTGCTCTGGATAACAATGTCGCCGTCATCATCCGAGTCACTGAGGAACACGGGGGAGTCGAACTGACAGGGACGCTCTTTTTTTAACTTCCGGCTAGACTTCGGAGTCTTCAAATTTCCTGCAATTATTCATTTTAAATAACATAAAACATTTTTGGTAGCCTTGGAGTGAAAACAACATTAACAAATTTATTTTGTGTGTGTGAAACAATGTAGCATAAAAAAAATTACCTTTGGAAACAGAAGGTTTTTTCTCCACGACAAAATCATCATCAGAAGACAAATCGTCTATTATGAAATGTTTAAGGCTGTAAAAATGAATACAGCTTTAGATAAGCATTTGCGTTAACCACAACGTGTAAGTAAAAGGGGGCGTGGCTAACTTACTAACCATTTTTAAACATTAAAAAACAAAACTTAATACAATTTTTTTTTTCTAATACTACAACAGATTCTACTGACCTGTCATCACTACCACTCAATGACTGGTGTCTGGGTTGAGTCTTTGGAGTTTTTACACGATTCAAAACTATTAAGAAGACAAAAGTTTAATTATTCAGTCTATTAAAAGGAAATACTTAAATAATAAAGAAAAAAAATTCGAATAATAACTTACAGTTTTCAAAGCCATCATCGCTATCTGAAGACAAAATCCGAACCGGATCTCTGGAAATAAAGACAAAACAAGTCAGTTCCAAGCAATACATCATTCAAATAATAACAATAATAATAACAACAAATGTGTAAAGGCATTTTAAACAATAAACATTTTATTCTGGATAAATATAAAGATATTCCTTAAGGAAGTCCCTATTTTTTGTATCCCTATGGTTTCAGTTAAATGCATAGGATTTTGTTTATAGTCTATAAGGTTGCATTATGGGGTGTTAACATGACTTGAGCTGGTGATGGAGCTTTACTGGATTCCCCTCCAAACTCTAGGTGGGAAAATCACAGCCTTTCAATCCGTACACACACTTTGATTGAAAGTAGAGTGTTAGAAATGAAATAACATTATTGTGCAATTATTACGGATGGATACATCGACTAACATCCGTTATTTAACACATGTGACACTTTTAAGCAGAAATCAAATAAGCAAAGAATGAAAACAAGTTTACCTTGGTTTCATGGCAGATGAGGTTTGTCTGGAAGCGGGTTTGGGTGTTGCCTTTGTTGCAAGAACTGGACAAAAACACAGCTGATTTAACAAGGATTGCATATCCACTGATGGATTAAAAAAAATGAACGACTTACTTCGGTCAAAATCTTCATCACTAGAGTCCGTCAGCAAGCTTTTATTTTCCTTTTTCGATGCTTCGTTGTCCGAAAGAAATGAAGTCTCTTTTCTGTCCGAAGCATCCTGATCACAAACAGCATCATGTCTGCTTTTCAAACTTTTTCGTAACTGCAAAATACATACATTCTTTCAAGCATAATTCAAACAAAAAACAACAGACTGGAAAGATCTATCTTGCATTACATCTACATTTTGGCACATACAGTACATAAAGTGACGTACATCCATCTACTTTATATATCGGAGTATATGAGGGTTAAGGGTCTGTCTCAGTGCTAGGGATCGAACCCCAACCTTCCACAACATTTCACTGAGGACAGGGTGTTGCTGCTGATATGTTAGGGTTAAACATGATCTAAGCTAGAAATAAATATTAGGAAAATGTAGAAATATGACCTAGTTCCATGCTTTTTAAATAACAAAAGCAATTTGGTTTATTGTGGTACTTAACAATAATGATTAAAAAGTCCTTAAAAAAAATCAGACAGTCCAATCTAACATAAAACTACTGTTATTTTCATTGGCATTTGGTAGGCAACCATTTCTGGAGCAAATAACTTTTATGAAACTTTTTGTGAGAGTTAAGCGTCTTTCTCAGTGACCCCAACAGTGACAGATTGATGAAGGCCTTAACCACAAAACCGCATTTACACCACGTGTATCATGTGACCAAATTCCAAAAATTCCTCTGAATAATCGATGATGAATCGGAATCGGTCATGCACAGATCGGATTTTCACCCTTCAACGCAGATCAAACGTCATTGAAAAAGCGACGGTTGTGCGTGACGTCAACACTGGTGGACACCATCATAGATTGATCCCATGAAACCCTGTTTTATCTGTAAACGATTAAAAAAAATAACACTAACAAAATATATTTATAAATTAGTGACTCACAAGTAATCTCCTGGTTTTTTCTCTATAAACTACTGAATTATTATTAATTTATCTTCGTCCATTTTTTTTATTACGCCGTTTTGACTTTCTTTTCTGGTCAGAACGTTTACATTGGGTTGTTTAGAGTAAAAATGCTGATTATGGGATAAGGATCAGGGTTCAGACAGTCTCAACAATAAAAAAAAATAAAATGTAAATGAAGCGCTGCCTATTTTCCCACATACTTCCTAATGTTTTAACCCTTTCATGACTAACAGAGTCGCGTATTGAAACCTCTTTCATTATTATTATTATTATTATTATTATTATACTCCAGTATTAACCTCGTGTGCTGCTCGGTCCAGAGCACCGGGTTTGTCCCAGCCGAGTTTCTGGGCAACTCTTTCAAACAGCCTTTGAGTCCCGTGATCCATGTTTTCCTACACAATACAAAATGTAAAAAGTAAAAAGTAAATTGATTCGTTATACATACATTAGGTGTTAATAAAATATCGCAATTAACAAACGTCATTTCTGTCTGATTCCGTATTAATACAAATCTGTTATGGAAAATGACAACAAGGCTACCGAGATTTTAAGATTAGCTGCACGGATCAATTTATAAAAGGAGAAAAAGAAACATTTCAGTCAGTATTACTGGAAATATAATCCCCTTTTCCAATCAATCTTATACAAATTATCTTCTTTGAACGGATGGAACTGTTTCAAATTTTCCTGACCGGAAATAGTCATGACATATAACGTCACATCCGGTTTGTTTATCGCCTCCTGCTGGTTAAACTAGTTATAGTCGTCCTAGTCTCAGGCGTCAAGCCGACAGATTAGCTGAAAGTCTGACGGATATGGAGTCCAACAATTTACCTCGTTTTTAAAGACATTCATTCGTTCATATTCGAACCCGCTATTTCCCTAATTCGGGAGGGTCACCGCAGGGTCACACACAACTTAACGTTTTTTTGGACCGTGAAAAGAAACCAGCGCATCCGGAGAAAACCCACACCTGAAGAGGGGGTCACCTGTATGCTAACCACTATTATTTACTGTTTTATAACTGTTCTTAGCGTAATAGTTTGCACGGTCGCCTCATAACAAGGTTCCGGGTTCGGGATCTTTCTGTGCAGAGTTTGCATGTTCTCCCTGCACTTGCGTGGGTTTCCTCCTAGGTCGATTGGTAAAATTAGGAGTGAATGTGTGTGTGTGAATAGTTGTCTATATGAGGCCCTGGCATGGACTGGCTACCAGTCCAGGGTTTGTCCCTGGAATAGGCACCAACAGATCCCCGTGACCCCGAATAAGGGAATAAGCGGGCAATTTAATAAATGAATAATTGTCCTTAATTTAAAGTTCAAATCATAAACATTGTGTTTAATTTTTTTTTTCTGAATGCCAACTACTTGGTATAGTATCCTTAAACTCCTGGTCTTTTTTGGTATATAAAAAAATAAACATCTGATGTATAGTATGGGGCAGCATGGTGGCGTAGTGGTTAGGATGGGCGCCTCACAATAAGGTCTTGGGTTTGATTGTCTCGGGGGTCTTTCTGTGCGGCACTTGCATGTTCTTGTGTGGGTTTCCCCCTGGTACTCTGGTTTTCTCCAAGAATCCAAAAACACGTACATTAGGTTGATTCTAAATTGACTGAGTGTAAGTGGCCTTACGATAGCCAGAGGTACCCCTGCCTCTCACTGTGTGTGCTATGAATGAATACGGAACAATGTTGCCAGACTCTGAACCCCGACCTCATTAGCAGTCCAACTTCCTTAACCACCAAGCTGTTGTTTCCAATCATCCTTTTTGGGGCGTTCCACCAAATTATATAGCCAAGTCATAAACAGCAATAATGGAACATTCCAGCATTAAGCCATTACTAATTATAATCATTAATCAAGTAAGTTAATATTAAACACAAACTATGCGAGTTTGCCACATTTCTTTATTTTAGCTTATATAAGAGCCTTGTAATGTCAGTAACAGCATAAATAAAACGACTGATAGGAAGACAGTGGGGGAAATAATGACAAACCTATAAAATACTTACCTTTGAACCTGTCTGGCAAAAAAAAAATGAAAGAAAAATGAGCATCCTGATGGATGCTGATTAGGGCAGACCGTTGGCAATGATCAGATTTGGAGTGAGAGTCTTCATTTTAGCTTCTCCATAGTCAATCTGAGAGGTTTCACGAAACAATACAACTGAAAGCGTTTCTAGCATGAAAAGAAATCACTGGAGAATTATTACAGTTCACAGGTCTATTCCAGGTCATTATGAACAGGCTAAAATATATCAACGGATCAGCTCACTTAAAAGGCAAACAGTCATATTTAGCATGTTAAAGCCATCATCACTTAGCAACATACCAAAATATTCTTTTTGATGCAAACCAAAAAAATATCTAAAGACAAAAAGGTCACAATGTAACTGAAGGTTGCTCTGGTTTTCAAGTCTACACCCAAGCAGAGGTGAGAAGCAGCGGATGCGAACGGGCGAAAAAGGAGTCTTGATGAAGAGGGTTTGATCATCACACACTCATAGCTGGCTCAGAGAAATTCAATCTGTGGCTGTAGGGCAAGATTATGGTGATGGTACTCAACAGCAGGCTCTGTAGAGTCTCTGACACTGATTTAAAAAAATGAATACAAGTGGGGGTACTGGAGGTAAAAACGGGTGCAGCTCAGGCGCTTTCACTGCTGTCCAGCAGCTGCATCTTCACCAGGTGTTCGGGTTTGGAACCTTTTGCATGGTGCTCCCACATCTGCAGGTAGAGACGCTCTAAGTCCACAGTGTACTGCTTGGTGTTGAAGAGCGGGCTGCAGATACGTTGCTTCCAAACACGGCCTCGAACCTTCTTTAAGCTGCAGATGAAACAGAAGATTTATTAATAAACTGCATATTACGAAAATAAATAACTAATACAATGTCTGATATTTTCTAATATCGTAAAGCGCTAGAGTTTAGGGTCACTTGTAATTAGGTTGTTGGATTACTAGTTAAAGAAGTTGACTTACAACTCCATGTCTGTCCCGAGCTTGACGGCCACATCTTCATACTCCTGGCGACTCTGTGCAATGAGCTCGGTGCAGCCAAGGCAAGCCAGCTGAGAGGCAGCAACACGAGAGGCAAGTGTCTCACCTAAATACAACAAACAGAATAAACAACAAAAGAAAATGACAAAGTAAACTAGAGACTTCCTGTTAACAGACATATACAAAAACTGTTTCCTTTTAATCTCTTGTTTTTGCAAATATATTCCTCAGACCTGGCATTGTGACCATTGGCGTGCCGGCCCAGAGCACATCCATGCCAGTAGTATGGCCATTGCAGAGAGGCGTGTCAAGGCAGACATCAGCTAGCTGGCCACGTCTTACATGCTCCTCTTTCGGGGCAACAGGGGAGAAGACTATGCGATTAGCAGGCAATCCCATGTTCTGTGCATACTGCTGGATGTTGGGTTCACCCACAGCTGGGAAACGCAACAGCCAGAGTATACTGTTCGGCACACGTTTGAGAATCTAAAATAAAGACAGGAACAAGAAATTTAAATTTTTTTACGTACTATGGAAAAAATAATTATCTTTAAAGAAAACCTTGCTGTGCTTACATTAGCCCACATCTGCAGAGTCGGAGGGTCAATCTTGTAGAGTTGGTTGAAGTTACAGTAGACAATGGAATCTTCTGGCAGACCATACTGGGAGCGAGTGGTCACAACTATTGTTCTAGGAACCTCTTCTCCTGTGGCAGCTTTGTTATTGATCTTATGGGGGGGGGGGGGGGGGGGGGTGAGAGACCAAATGTAAAATAAAAATTAAACTGCAAAGAAATGTAAGTGTATTGTATTTTTAACCAAAAATATTTCTAAAAAAGTGTAAACCTGACTAAAATTTAAACACTAAAGTTGACAATATTAATATACAAATAGATAAACATGTTTTAAGTGCAGACATTTATTGAAAAGTACCTGCGTGGTAGCCAAACCATTGCTGACTGTAAAACTATTAATGGTGACTTGGATCTGGCCTTGGTTGATCATGTTTATAATGGCCTCAGCGGCGGTGTTCATTGGAATGACTGGCATGGACAGGGCACCGTTAATATCTGTGGATTCCTGCCCATCACCCTCTATCTGTAAGTAACTCAACAGTCATCAATAAAGTCACCTTTAAATGAATTACAAATTTACTATGGGTTACCTGTTTGTTCACACATACCTTGATGACCTTAACGTCGGGTAGGCTGTCTAAAAAGGCTTTGATATCAATTCCATTTAGCACAATGCGATTGTCAAAAATGTGTCCATTAGACTTAAAGTCAATCACTGCCTTTTTCTGCAAATTAAACAAATGATTTTTTTTCTTCTGCACTTTAGATAGCAGTTAAACAAATCTATATAATTTCACTTGCCTTAAGATGTGGGAACATGTTAGCATGATCGCCAATAAAGAATGTATTAGGCATGTAGGCCATCTTCTCTGAATACTGCTCAGCCAGCTCAGCTGGAGATGTCTCCTTATCTGTAATGATGTAGTCCATAAAAGGAGCTCCACTTGTGCCCGGGTAGCCAAGCCACATAGCCTGATGATGAACCCAATTTATTTATTTATATAAATAAACCTTCAAATATATACAACAAGTCATCTGCAAATCATTCATGCCATATATTTTTTACCTGAATAGGAGCTGGGCGCAAGGCAAACAGTTCATTGCGAGCACCTTTGGTATAGCCATTCATGTTGACCAGAATGTGAACACCATCTTGGTGGATCCTTTCTGCAGCTTTGCCATTGCAGGGAATCTGAAAATATATACAAGTCAGCGCATTATTATAATGAAGACCAAAACCAAATGATTCAATCCTGTTTTCATCTTTGCATGTTCAAACCTGGGACAAATCAGTAAAGTGATGAGCCTCTGCCATAACTTTCACTCTGAAGTTTGTGCCATCATCAGGACTGAGAGCATAGCAGAACACCTGGAAACAGAACGAAACCAGAATAATTTGGAAAAATTACACATGCACAGCTCTTTAAAAAGCCTTTTGAATACAATTTGAGTAAATACTCACCTCAAACTTCTCAGAATTATGCATGCCAGGTATGGACTGCATGAGATGGGAGGTGGGGTGGTTGCCAAAATCTGAGCTGACGTAACCAACTCGCAAACGCCCCCCACTGGCTTTCAGGTCCTTGGGATGCTCAAAAGCAGGTTTATGGAGTGCATTGATCTAAAAGGCAGGGATAAAACATGGTTATTTGATTAAAACAAATAGGAACTAGCGCTGCACAATCTTGGGCAAAATAAATTGTAAAAATATGATTTAAAAAATGGGTAAAAAACATCACTGATTATGGATATTAATCAGACCCCACCCTCTCAATTTTCTCCCTCATAGCTACTTAAAAAAATATTTACCTTATCCAAGCAGAGGTTGCCATGCCTTTCAGCAATGGCTTTGCGGAACCCATGAGATAGAGGGTACAACATGCTGTGATGAGGGTGGACTGAGGGCAGTCGGTTTTTTTCCAGCTGGTCAGCCACAATGCTGACCAATTTCTTCATGCGCTCATCATAGTCGGTCCAGTCACACACAATCTAAAATAAGCATATATAAAATTACATTAAATGATTGCATCAACACTGATACATGAAGATTAAATATGTTTGTAAACTGTTCTAGATTACAATAAACCAGCAAAATGACATGGGTCATCATTTTGGGTTTGTTTTTTCCCCCAAACAAGTGTATAATTAAAATATATTTCGTAAAGCATACTTTAACATATGAGTTGATCAAACAATGATCAGTGATTGCTTGCTACATACATTAAAACAGTTATACTCAAGTAATAAAAGCAATAAAACCACAAATACTGGTATAATTGATATTTAATAATAATATCTACTGCACATACCTGCAGGCAGTGTGCAAGATTGCAGTAAGCATCCGGGAAGTCAGGTTTGAGCTTCAATGCTGTGCGGTAAGATGCGATAGCTTCCGGAATATTCCCAGAGTCCTGTGGAGAGGAAATCTTACACTGTAAAATTACACTGTAAAAGATGGTAAGGAAATTTTTACACTGGTTAATTGACATGTGACATACTGGAGTCACTGTAGGGTCAGAAAAAAGGTTTTAGACTCCACATTTATAAAATGACATATGCAGAGAAACAAATGCTCTCCTGCGTTTCAGGGATATATATTATAGGACATCCCCTTCGCATTTAATGCTATTATGGCTCTTGGAATTTTTTGTATTCAATACGAATTACACATGTACATTTCTGGTCAATCCAGGTTACCATGGATAAAATTAGCGGATGATCGTTTTACTGAACACTCCTCACTGCTCAACAAATAAATTACCTTGTGTATTGAAGCCAGGTTGCTGTGAGCATCTGCAAATGCAGGGTTGATCTGAATAGCACGTGTGTAACACTGCAACGCCCCCTGCACATCCTGCATCTCCTTCAGTGTGTTTCCCATGTTAGAGTAGGCATCCGCAAAGGTGGGGCTGATTCTATCGATGTTAATAATTAAATACAAAATGTCAAATACAAAACAATTCTAAACACAGCTGTGGCACATTAAAAATGATTTAAATGACAGCATGCCTTATAGCTTCTTTGTAATGCATAAGGGCTTCCTGCAGCTTGCCCTGCTGTTGAAGGACGCTGGCGAGGTTGGAGTGGGCTGCAGCAAATTCTGGGAACACCTGTACAACACACAGCCTTTAGAAATATGCTTGGCAAAAACAGATCACATGTATGCACCGCTGCATTATCCAACCCCGACCTCAAGAGCTTTCCTATAGAGCTGCACAGCCTCTTCAATGTTGCCTTGCTCCCGTTTGATGTTAGCCAGATTATTAAGCGAGTCGGCATGTGTGGGGCAAAGACGCAGGGCTGTGTTGTAGCATTCCTCAGCCTCGGACACCTGACAACATACACAACGCATTATTAAACAAAGAAGTGTAACTTTATTAATCATTTGTGATGCATTGTCAAATTATTTAATTATACTTCTGTTCTACTAAACTAAAAACCTGTTCTATGCTGACATGCTAGTGAATATTAGTATTGATGTTTGATGTGTAGTCTGTTACAGAAAATACTACACACTAGGGCTAACCAGATTAATGGACATTATCGGTGTAACCAATGAAAATTGTCGAAATATTCTTTCACACTGTTTATATTTTGCTAACTATGTGTAAAGACGGCATTCATTTCCTTGGACTAAGAGACATTTAACGCAAAAAAAAAGCAAAATATATATTTATTCATTCATTCACCCTCTTATTCCCTATTTCGAGGTAACAGGGGTCTGCTGGCGCCTATCCAAGCGCACATAGGGCGAGAGGCAGCGGTACACCCTGGACTTAGAATCAATCGACCTTATCTGCATGTTTTTGGACTGTGCGAGCAAACCGGAGTACCCGGAGGAAACTCACAAGCTCGGTTAGAATATGCAAACTCTACACAGAATCGTGCCGTGCTAACCGCTATGTGACCGTGCCGGCCATATATATTTAAAATAAAATGTTAATATAATTTCAATAGAATAATTTTTGTTTTTTATTAGCTTAAATGTATAGCTTAATTTTAATTAACTGATATTTGGATCAGCTATACTGGATAATCTATTGAGTGTTTGGGTTTTAGGTTAGGTAAATACTAAAGAAATCTAGCTGTCTGTCCACCACTGAAACATCTTTTAGAAAACAAACAATCTTACATTGCCCTTTTCCTTAAGCGCGTTAGCAAGGTTGCAGTAAGCATCAGGGAAGTGAGGCTGCAACTCAATAGCACGTCGATAGGTATCGATGGCCAAATCAATCAGACCCTGCTCATAGTACACACAGGCCAAGTTGCCATGGACTACAGCATGGTTGGGGCTCAGACTGAGGGCTCGCAAATAACCAGCAACAGCTCTGTAAGGAATAACAATGCTGTACATTAAAATGCAACAGAAACTGTAAAACAATTTTGCTGGTTCAAACTATTAAACGGTGCAATATCAGAAACTGAGTCAAAGTTCACCTGTCAAAGATGCGGGCTTCCTTAAGCACATTGCCCAAGTTTATGTAAGCATCCAAAAAATTTGGATCCAAAGTTACTGCCTGAAAAAGAAACAAACATATCAGCGATTACTTTATTACGTTTAAAAAAAAGAAAAAAAACAACAACTTTAGGACCATCGCGGAAAGCATTCCCACCTTCTCAAAATGATGAATGGCCAGCCAGATCTCTCCCTGAGCGTTGAACACGCAGCCCAGGTTGCTCCATGCCACTGCAAAGTTTGGCTGTGTCTCGATTGCCTTCAGGTAGCAAGCCTTTAATAGTTTGACGATGAAAACAACAGAAGGAAACGGGAGGAAGAAGAGTAATAGAGCAGAGAGAGAGAGCGAGAGAAAGATGTGAAGTTGAAAAAAAAAAAAAGAAGTTGAAAAAAAGGAGAAAACAAAAAGGGCAGAGAAAAGCAGAGTTAGAACCCGTACTCCATAAATCAAAAAGTGAGTCTACAGCGTGGGTTCGCATGCGCAGAATACTGCCGCGCTAAGCTGCACGCTTTTTCCTGCGCTGCGCAAATCTGACCAGCATCTTGACCCTGACAGACATTTTTCAGTTACGGTCTCATCATCATCAGAAGATCGACAAGACAAATTAGCATCTACAGAAACCCCAATTTCCAGCTACATAAATTTTTTTTTTTAAACTTGTACTGAAAAGCCAAATGTCCCAACAGAAATTGCTAGACAACAGTTACAACCTTAAATGCCTGTGCAGAGTGTAGATGAAGGTCCCTGTAATGCAGGCGCAAAAAATGCCACACGGGCAGCCACTGTGTTGGGCCACGCCGCGGTCGCACAGTGCTCGCTTGCCGCTTTCGCTGCGCTTGCGCCGACCAGTGCAAAAACCACAGACCTAAAGTCCCAGATACACCTGAGCCCACCAGACTGACACACTCTCTGGATCCAACCAACCCCCCGGAACACAAGTTTGGTTTGACTGCTGTTTGGCATTTAAGCTATATTGTGAGCATAACACAAATCAATTACTTCTTGCCAATAGTGTTCTGTACTGGACATGGCGTCCGCTGGGTGTCATGGTAGCGGGCTAGACAGGCAGGTCTGTGATTCTCAGGCCGAAAAGGGAGGCAGGGGAAAAGGGAGCATTTGTCGCACGCAGGCGCTGTTGAATCGCAGTAGAGATCGCTTTTGTCGCTGCGCAACCCATGCGTCGCTGCAGACTCACAGCGCATCATCGGCTCAGCTGAACGCTGCAACTCCAAATCAAGAGGAAAAACAAAATGATAAACTAAAGCAACAGGAAAAAAATAATTAACAAGTAACAGTTAGAGTGTTCTTACTGTGTTCGTTTACTGCATCCAATCCATATCTCTTTTTTTATTACTGAGTGATGGGCGATGTTACATTTTACAGAGGAGGCTTAACTAAAATTTATTTTCTGTCAGATACTTTATTTCCTCTGTTTTTTTTATTTGCTCCTCAAAAAGTAGCCACAAGACAGAAGAACTCAGGCAATTTTTTTTGCTTTTTGTTGGCAGTTACAAACCCGTTACCATATTTTTGGACTTTGTCTGGGGGTAGCGGCCGCAGCTGGAAGAAGAGGAGAGGACTGATGCTGCCCTAGTGTTCCTTTCCGTCAGACCGCACCTACGCAGGAATAGTGTCACCCACCTGAAACCTTCTAAATAACAATATCAGTGGTGGAAGAAACCAAAAGAGACAAAATAAGAAAACAAGAGCGTTAGTAAAAGTCGACATATCAATACATTTGTTTATATGGATATAAAAAAGTAAAAATCACAAACAAAAATAAAAAAATATTCTACTTTTTTTTCTTTTTTTTTGAATCCATGCAAATAAAGCAATTTGACTTTTTAAGTGATAAGAAAATGCTTATGGGGGGGATGGAAGAGAAGAAAGGCTTTGTTATATTTCATTTAAAAGGTTTATCTCATCCTTTTTGTAAAATAAGTAAAAAAAGGAGGGAGGCTAACTGGCTTGATCTTCCCCAAATGAACTGAAAACAGGTCCTTAGGAATAAAATTAAAATCATAGCATTAATGAAAAACACAAAAGTGAGAAAATCATTCCTTTCTCCATTTTTCTTACTTTTATTACTCTTACATGGTTTAATACATTGCTTGCTTTATCCTGTCCTGCTCTCTTGAATCCTGCCCAGTGGGTAAAGAAAAAAGGTCTGTGGTTTAATGATTTGTATCTAGAAGCATCCATAGGTCTGAAATAAAGAGGTCAATGCTTTATGCTGCGCATGTAATTCTTTCTCTCTATCAATCATCGCATCTGACGCTTGCAGTGGAGTGCAGAAAAGAAGCTGCCTGCCTGGCACAGCCCAGGGGTAACGTCACAGTGTCGCTTCGGCATAACACCACCTAAACCTCCCAGGAACTACATAGCCAATCAGATGAAAGGGAACATTTATAGAATGAAAAATTGAGAAGACTTAGTTATTTCCAAAAGAAACACACTGCAGAGTCACTGCCCCTTAACGTGCATCTATAAGATTGGCCAGAGGGTCAGGCAAGCAGCTCGGAGCGCGCACACTCCACGATCCCTGAGCGGGCGCGCGGGGGATCGGAGCGACAGAGCTGACATGGAGGGGTGCTGGAACCCTTACGCTCCTCCCCACTCCTCCCCCCTGAGGCAACAAATAAGAGGGCTTCTAACCAACAAGCAGAGGACTTTCTCCGCAACTTTATTTATCTACAAGCCCACAATTTGCATTTTAACTCAGTAAGACATTTAATTTAGTGGGTGCAAAACACCAGGCGCTTTTATTTATTTTTTTTTAAGAAAATGAATAAAAGTTTACAATAAAAATCACTGGGTTGGAAGCCATCTTATTTCTAGCATAGCAAATATCACTAACTTCATATCAAATGTCAAATCCATAGTGTTTTGCTCAAGACCGAGCCAGCATAATCCCTCCATAACTCTGAAGAAAAGAAAAACATGCCAGGACTGTCTGTGATTCCCTTTTAGTGGGAGAGAAAAGGACCCAGCCTTTCTTCCAGTTTGAAGGGGGAACTGACTGAGAAAGTAGATCAGAATGAAACACGGTGTTCCAAGACAGCAACGCGGAAGGCGGGGGGGGGGGGGGGACAGTAATAGCAATGGAGAAGATGTAGGTACTCTTAGCATGTCATTGTATAATAAAGTAAAAGTTGGAAAGATAAATAAAACTAAAAATGCACTAATGATAAAGGGTTCCCTGTGTGATCTTGTTTGGTGCTTGGGGTCTTATATAAAAGCAACCTGAAATGTGAGATACTGAACTGTGCAGTCAAAGAGCATTTGCCTATCGTGTTGTCAGATCTGCTGGGTTGCCTGAGTCAGTGGTGGCATGAGGGGGTGGGGGTGTTGACGTAAGACACTTGTCAAGGTAGAAAGGAAAGAAAATAGAAAGAGTGGAAAGCACCACATGTCTAGAAATCAGAAAGAGGACTTAGTTTGTGTTTGGGATCAGAGGAAGCACTCACTCCGAAAGCATAGCATTAAAAAAAGAGAGAAGTCTGAATAGAAACAAGAAAAGGAAAAGAAACTGGGATCAACAAAATGAAACAAAAAAAAACAACAAAAAACCCACACTGGACACCATGCACACGCTGACATGTTAAAACAGACCTTTGCCTCTTCCAAACGCCCAAGAGCTTTAAGAAGGTTGCCCAAGTCGCTGCGAACACAATACAGATCCTACGAGAATAAAAAAAAAAATGTATAAATGTTGGTATATGGTATAAATAAAGATTTACACTAAAGAGCTGACAAATATAACGGGTTTGGTTGGAAAATAAATAGCTCTTACTGGATTGTACTGGAGAGCAGATACATAAGCCTGCACAGCACCTTCCATGTCTCCTGCTGCAACCAGAGCTGCCGCCAGATTGATGTAGCCATCGATGAAGTCCGGCTTGAGACGCAGTGCGTGACGATAATGCTCGATTGCCTCCTGCAGCTGACCACGCTCCTTGAACACATTGCCCAGGTTGGAGTACGCCTCAGCAAGCATGGGATTTTGTTTGATTGCCAGTGTGCTGAAGTGAGCAGACCTGAGTTCCAAGACAATCAAAAACTTAAGCTGGGTTTTAAAAGATTAACAGAGAACATTGATGGCTATCTAACAGGTAAAAAGGTGTTTATGCTGCCCTGCAATGTTTGCATGGCAAAATCTGCATCTAAAGATATAAGAGTAGAGCTCAGCTTAGATTTGCATGTTACACTGGGATTTTAAAACTCGTTCAAACTCTGATTTCCGGTTGCCAAAATAAACAAACATGACCAGCTATACATGTCCAGCTATAGAAGCTTATTATGTTAAACTGTTTAGCAGTATAAACACATCCAAAACAGATTGCATTGTATGCTTAATGGTGTTTCTCATATTTCAAAGACTTACCTGTCAAGCCTGCGGCATTGGAAGTGGATCGAAGAAAGCAGTAGTAGAACCCCAGTATTGTCCGGTTCCTGCCTCCACAGCTGCATGCAGTGGCGCTCAGCTGCTTCAAAGTCGCCAGACTGATACTCGCGGTGTGCCAGTTCAGCCAACCCTTGGAAGGAAAGCATACGTTTTGTTGGTTCTGTTGCACCAACATAACCCGAAAGGAGGAGGAGGGGGGAAACAAGATGTTAGCAAGAATGGAAATGAGGCAAAAAAACTAATTAAATTATAAAAACAAAAATGACAAATAACTCATGCTTAGAAAATATAGTAGCATCGCATTTAAAAAAACAACATGCAAATAATGACTGAGTCCCTCAACTTTGACTGCAGACAGAATAAAGGTTCATTCAGAGAAACTCATTCACAGAAAATGAAGAAATAAGATTTAAATAAATGTAAAAGAATTTCAAGGATGAATTCAGGATGATATTGATGCTCACTCATGCTTGATTATTTCATTGGACATGAGTATTTGTTCAAAATCCAGTGATCGTTAACAGATCGGCATGACTACCAAATTGGATCAAATACTGAACTCATCCTTTCAATACAAAAGCTGCAGTTGGCAGGGGGAAGGTGTGTTTACATGAGAATAAACTTGAAAAGAATGGAACTGGTAATGATGCAGAAAACATTTACAGCCAAAAATCAACTCCATTACACCAATCTGAGGAAACAAACAACATATTTAACAAGGTTCTCTGTGCTTTGCATTGTGTCCATCTATTTATTTTACTCTTCACACCTAGAGTAAAACTGTTGCTATAGGAAATTAGAACTGCTTTTATAACTACATTTGGTCCTTTAGAGATACAAATTCAGAAAGTTAACAAGAAATGCAGTTTTCTAACTAGAGGTTGTATTTTTGAATATGGTGATATCGATCTTGTGCCGATGGGATTGAATATAGTACAAAATTGCGATATTTAAGATAAAGCTAAATAGTACGACATACTATGAATATATTTTTTTCATTATACATGTGTAGCATATGGCAGATGCCTTAATTTATAGAATTACAATCGGATAATGTCTCCCTAAACAGAAATCAGATCGTGAACTACCTACATATTTTAACAGTTTAAATGCTATTCGCACAACTAATCTTGCTTCGTACTTGCATCTATTTGTCTATATGCACCACCCTTTATAATTCATTCATTCATCTTAACCGCTTATTCCCTAATTTTGGCTCACAAGGGTCTGCTGGCGCCCATCCCAGCACACATGGGGCAAAAGGCAGTAGTACACCCTGGACAGGTCACCAGTCCATCTCAGGGCCCCTTTATAATTGTGTTTTGCACTATCAAGATGCCTATGTCTATCTTACACTTG
Organism: Pseudolaguvia tuberculata; assembly: GCA_026260255.1. Taxonomy (NCBI): domain Eukaryota; kingdom Metazoa; phylum Chordata; class Actinopteri; order Siluriformes; family Sisoridae; genus Pseudolaguvia; species Pseudolaguvia tuberculata. The sequence goes on along the minus strand of JAOTRA010000037.1, from coordinate 624,000 downwards.
TGAATTTTTTTTTGACGTGACCATTTATTCTCCAATCTTTTGTCCTGTGTTGTTCTTCGGGTTATATGGCTCTATGCTGTTTTGTGTAGCACCATGAGGACCTCAAAAAAAGTAATTTCACTGTGTACCGCATCTGCCATATATGGTCAAAAAAGACAATAAAGCTGAACTTGAACTAAAGATTCCTATCCCTACTATGCAGTACGGAAGTATGCCATGTCAAGCAGGAGTTAGTTCCTTGATGGAAGTGACCATTTCCGAGCTCCTGCCAACTCCAATTCGGTCTTGCACTTGGATAACACTGTTTTGCAGCTAGAATATTATTGTACATTTTACAACAACTGCAAATAATATAGACATAATTTTTCCCTTAAATAATTAAATCATACACATTATGTTCAGGTTGGATTTCTCCTAATCAGACAAAAATAGTGTGATGAATTCGGTACTGAGAATCATCAGAAAACTGAAACGCTGGAAAATCTTAAATAAAAACTAAATTAAACTTTCTATACAGACAAAATTTGTAAGTCTTTAGATGAAGCTAACCGTTTAAAATTAATGTTTACGTGGCGTAGACGCAACAAACCTCTGGCATTAACCGACAGCCATGTTTTAGAAACAACGCATTAATATAAACTTGTGATTAGCCTAACAGTCGGAACTATTTGAGCAGTCTTCTTACCTATACATTTACAACCGAATCACTATGCTCTGGTTTGTTAGAACGCACGATCAAATAGTGCCATTGAGTTGACTATTATTTTGATATTTCCTATAAATTCAGATTTACAGATATTCTTACTAACTACTTAGTTTTGGTTAAGAGTCTAGAAACGAGGAATAACATTATACTACAAACAATATTATAAAAAGAATACATGTAACTTAGCTTTAAGCTAATTTGTATATAACTCAGCGCGCCCAAAAGTAGAAGCTTTTACAATATATAAATAAAATAACCATGTATATATTATTTTTTCAACAATTTCATCAAGAGTAAATTGTTAAATCAAACAGTATAAAATATTAGCAAAGAAAAGAGTTTCCGATTTAGCGGTACCTGTGCTGTCGGCCACGTTTCCCACCGAACTCGCCATGTCTCCGCCTGTCGCGGTTTCTTGCCGACTGGTCGTCAGTGTTTCAATAAATAAGCTAGAACTTCTTTTTTTAATAAATATAATTTTAACTGTTTTAAAGTGAAGCACGTTTATTTACGCAGCACTAAAAACCAGGCTACAGTGTTAAAGCACAACACTGTCAAGATGGTGTAACGTTAAAACAAATTTTAGCAAAGCAACTTCTCCTTTGGTTATTCGGCAACGCTAATTTGCCAAATAAAACTCAAGAAATACAAATTGGTGTCTATTAAGGTGCAACTATTACGGCAGGATTTGTTAAAATCAACTGCTCAGGTTCTTATTTCTCACCATCGCATGTTCGCTGTAATTCTGCTAACAAAGGTCTAAAACAAAATGGCGGTTGAGGGCGGGACTACTTCTGTTATAAATACTAGGTCTCGAGTTTTATTTAATAATACCTAAGAGATGCTGCTAACGCTATAAGCTACATGTGTAATATGCATGTGCATATTGTAATGTATTGTTTAGTAGTGCAACGTCTTGACTTTTAGTGTATAAAGAAAACATATTGGTTATAGGGCGGCGGAGGAACATGATAGAAGTAGTGCTTTGATTGACTTGTTGTCTTTGCGCACAACACTGCGGCAAACCCGGAAAGTTCCATTTGAAATTCTGGAGGGGGAGGGGTCAGTTTTGGTCACGTAATTATTTCATTCTGTTATGAAGTAAACAGATCGGTTTACGCGTAAAAACATTTTTACAATATACAGTATACTTACATTATACTTATGCTTACGACTTTATCTCAAACTATACTATGGTAGCTTCAGTGGTACAGACTGCTGGGATCTTTATTTTTTTCTTTTAATGAGACCAAAACAAAGCAGAAAGTTTAATTATTAATTATACAAAATGATGCAAAATTATTTTATGTACTTTTATTATAATGCGCATGTGTATAGAAAATTGTTAATACCATACAGTCATACTAACAGCTAGCAGGGGCAGTACGTTTTATGATAATACGCATGTGTATACAAATTTGTGAATACCATACAGTCATACTCACAGCCAGCAGGGGGCAGAAGAGGACAAGCGCAGCATATGCACCTTGCGCAAGATCCTTTCATCTAAATGCAGGCCGGAAGGTATTCAAGTAAATTCATTCATTCACTCATCTTCTTACTCGCTTATTCCCTAATGTAGGGAAGTGGTAGCCTATCAACCTAATGTACATTTGGACTGTAAAAGGAAACCAGAGTACCCTGAGAGTACCCACGCAATAGCAGGGAGAACATGCAAACAGAAAGCACAAAACGATTCTAGGCCAGGGAATCAAACCCGAGATGTTCTTGTTGTAAGGCGACCGTGCTAACCAATACACCACCGCACCGCCCACAAGTAAATTAATCTTTAAATAATTTAACGTGGAGGGTCGTTTTTATTTGTAGTCCAAACTTAATCGGTTACAGAATGGAGGAAAGAAACACTGGGAGAAACCAAGGTCAGATGCGGAGCCAGTTCTTCTCTGATCAGAACCAGCAGGTTATTTCATGCTGCAGCAAAGATTTGATTTTGTTTCTGTGTTCTTGTCCAAATGGCTGTCTAGAAGACAAGGTCATTTCTGGGGTTCTGTCTTTGGGGGTCTATTATCTGTGGACTGGTGGTAACTTTCCATTACCATTACATGCAACATTAAGCAATGTTTGATAAAATACTATGGATCTCCTTGTCTTAAAGGCTTTAAGTGCATCTAGCTTACTGTTACACATCCTTTTGATGAATATAATTCTGCTTTTACCCCCCCCCATCACGCTCTCTCTCTCTCTCTCTCTCTCTCTCTCTCTCTCTCTCTCTCTCTCTCT
>JAOTRA010000037.1:585695-603146 GCA_026260255.1 Pseudolaguvia tuberculata | reverse complement strand
GAAGTATGTGAGGGTGGTGCAGGACATGTATGAGGACAGTGTGACAGCAGTGAGGTGTGCGGTAGGAATGTCAGACTAGTTCAAGGCGAAGGTGGGATTGCATCAAGGATCGGCTCTGAGCCCTTTATTGTTTGCAGTGGTGATTGACAGGTTGACAGATGAGGTCAGACAGGAGTCTCCATGGACGATGATGTTTCTATTAGAAAATAGTTCACGCAGGGTGGAGCGGGTGGAGAAGAGTGGCAGGAGTGATTTGTGATAGACGAGTTTTGGCAAGAGTGAAAGGAAACGTTTATAGGACTATAGTGAGACCAGCGATGTTGAACGGGTTAGAGACAGTGGCATCGTCAAAAAGACAGGAGTTGGAGCTGGAGGTGGCAGAGTTGAAGATGCTGAGATTTTCAATGGGTGTGACAAGGATGGACAGGATTAGAAATGGGTTTATTATAGGGACGGCGCATGTAGGATGTTTTGGAGACAAGGTGAGGGAAGCTAGGTTGAGATGGCTTGGACATGTGCAGAGGAGGGACATGCAGTATATTGGTAGGAGAATGCTGAGGATGGAGGTCCCGGGTAGGAGGAAAAGAGGAAAACCAAAGAGGAGGTTTATGGATCTGGTGAGGGAAGATATGCAGGTAGTGGGGGCGAAAGAGGCAGATGTAGCGGACAGGGTAATGTGGAGTAGAGTGATCCGCTGTGGCGCTGTTCGATTCACAGCACCACCAAGCCACCACTGTGAGGGAGCTCTGAATAAGGGCGTATGTGAAGTTGTAATTGTATATAAGTTCATACCGCCATCTGGTGTTTAATTAAAAATAGTTCATTTTAATTAATTTATCTTCTGCACCCGCTCTGTAGTGAAAGGCCGATTTCTATACTATACTATACTATACTATACTATACTATACTATACTATACTATATTATACTATACTATACTATACTATTTTCTTAACCGATTTTTTTTACCAATAATATTGCAAAGATAGGATTTATACTTTAAATGGGATTAAAAAGGCTAATTAGACACAGAAACGGAATTGCTTGAAATGGCATCAAACATTGGTTTATTTTATATCTATTTTCAATTAAACACAGATCTAAGTCTCTTTATTCTAATTACAGATAACTTGTATAAAAACAAAACAAAAAAAACAAAAAAAATTGATATTCATAAATGCAGTAATTTATTTTTAACTATTTAATTACTGGTTTACTTTTAATATCAATTACTGTATATTTGTAAATCGACGGAACTGTATCCCAGCATGCAACGCTCTTCTTCGGTGGTCTATAAATGCAGCGTGCGAACACGTGCATTCCTCTTGTTCGGCATGTCGGTGTTCTGCTTAGGTGTGTTATGTGCGCGCGCTGATTCGCGTTTTTAGTTATTTTGATCACGGTGAATTTAATGAATTATTATTATTAATGTTTATGATCGAATGCTTGTAGTATTAGGCTTGTTATATCGTTTAAAACGTATTCATAAAACTGATTAATTTTTTAACAGGTTTTCGCCATGTTCCTCATAAACGGGTCGCGAATTAAAAGAAACAAACATTTTAATTAGACTTGAGTTTGTAAAAAAAAAAAATTACTGATAAGCAATGTATTAATATATCCGTCGAGCTAACCCAGAATTGCGGCTGTGGCTTGTGACGTAATCACCAAGCGCCTTCTGCTTATTAGCTTTCAATTAAAATGATCGTGTCTATAATTTTTGTGCGCAGTTTTAATAACTAAGTACTTTCCCTGGTTTTTACTTGTTTTTTTCTTTTAAAGAATATTTTATTAATTGTCCAATTTTCTTGTCTCCACAGATTCTTTTGTTCACCGTGTCTTCAGACTGACCCAAGTCTGTTGATCGCATGATAATGCAGGTTCTCTGCTGGTATGTTGATCAATACTTAGCTTGGCGTGTTTGCCTGTTGTCCAGCGGTAGTCAGCTGTACAGACCTTTACCGTGTCTGTTCTAGTGTTACTCTGCTGGAAAAAAAAGGCTCTGCTGTGCAGGTTGTGTTCTGGGCTTGCTGTTTTAGCAGTCTTTGAACATAGCCTTAGCGAGGTCTTGCCTGTCTGAGAGTGGGCTGGTGACATATCCCATGTGACCAGCCCTAGTCTGTAGGCAAACACACTTAATAGAATTTAATTTAATAGAATACATTTTTTTTTTGAGGAATGAAGGATCTTGGGGTTTTTTTTTGCAGATGTTTGTTGCACAAACGTTTTCGTGGAAGCGTATGGTTTTTATGGTGAGTAGACTTTTATTTTTTGCCTACATATAAATGCTATGATTAAGCTAATTCAACACATCATTCTTAATGTTAAGTGAAGAAATGACTAAGACTGAGCATTATTCAGACTGGAGATCTACTGGATACCTGATTGGATTATTCTAATGCTCCTCTACCTCTACAGGTGTGGTGCAGTTGGGTGTATTGAGAAGGTCAGTAAATTGCTTCAGAAGCATAAAACCACCCCAAGTCGATACCATTGTGATTAACTGTGTGTTTTCATGATGTCTTTTAAAGCTTGGGAGAGTGTATGCAGGACTGGCACAGGTTTTAGCTGATTGTAGTCTAAAATAATCTGACAAGAAGGCCTGCTACATCTTTTTCCTTATTGTCATTTTGATCTTACTGAGTTGTGCGTTTGTTTTTTGTAGGTTGCTATTTGGAATAATGATGACACATTGAAGATGGAGATTTTCATTTCTAGACTAAACTAATCATTTAGGCTTTACTGTTTAATTTCTGACAATAAAATTCAATTTTGATTTAACTCACTTGGTAGTCATCTGCCACTTCTGTTTTTCATGACATGTGTTATGTCCTGAGGCATGTTAAGGTGCTATGGGTTGTAGGCAAGTTAGTTTCAACTTAATTCCAAGCTGCAACATTGGTACGTGTGACTGTGCCTTGAACACATTGGGTGGATCTGGTCCAATTTAGGTTGAGACTAAACTGCAGCATGGTGGTTCTTGGAACAGGAGTGTCTAAACTGTCGCTGAGGGCTGGTATCCTGCAGAGTATGGTTTAATTCAATTTTATTTGTATAGTGCTTTTTACAAGTCATTGCCTCAAAGCTTTTATGAATGATTAGTTTGTCCCTGATGAGCAAGCGGAGGCGACAGTGGCAAGGTAAAACTCCCTAAAGTGGGATTACGTTCCACAAAGAACCAATCCTCATCTGGGTTGAACAAAAATTAATGCATCAGTGAAAACAGTTCTTGTGGCTGGAAATGGGGTAACGGAAGGTCTTCATGGGAATGTGATGACAAACCAGATACATTATCCTAATCCAATGCGGTGAGCTGGCATGTTTACCTTGGGGAGGGGGTGGAGAAAAACCTACATACCATGTATATATGGTGTTTAATGTTGCTTAATAGCAAGGTAGGCGACTGGGAGGCATTGATGCATTCAAATGGACCAATCTGCGGTTTACAGCTTAATCCACTGTTAAAACGGTGAAGGGTCAGGACTGGTTTGTACACAAGTCTTTAGCCACATTTTTGCTATTTGTATAGAATCTAACTCCAACCATCTTACAGCAAGGTCACAGTTTTGAATCCTGGGTGAGAGGGCCTTTTGTGAAGTTTGTTTCTTGTTCTTGTACTCTGGGTACTCTGCTTTTATCCCTGTGTGCTGAGATAGGCTGCAACAGACTTGTGACCCTGACATAATTGCCAGTAAAATACAGCCCTAAACCCCCAACTGCTTAGTCAAAAAGACATTGTTTAGCTAAAATTAGTGTATAATAGTGTACATAATTTCTGGCCATATATATAACACACGATCTTGTGATTGACTGGCGAGCAGTCCAGAGTGTAACTCTGCCTTTCACCCCTTGTCCGCTGAAATAGGCACCATCAGATCCCACTGGCCCCTAATTAAAGCAATAAGCAGGTTAGATGAATGAATATTACACACGATGAAGGAAAGCCTCTTGGATGCCCCCTGGTGGACACGAAGTTTTCTTATTCACTCCCAAAAGCACACACGCAACTTCAGTCCAAAAATGACGTAATAATTTCAAAGCGAGTCATTTTATGATGGATTTGTTGTGTAGGTTCATTTCAATGTTCTTTAGATTATTTCTAAATAAATGCGCGTATTTATATACGTACATAAGGTATGATCGCTATATACAGTCATAGTTTGTTCTGTCAAGATATTTACGAGCAATTCGTTACTTGAAAATTGATACATAATGAAGTGTTCTAAGACTTTAAAATACTTTTAAAAAGTAAAAATTAAATATTTAATATCGCTAACGATATTATGAACGATGCTGCATTTTTACTGCGCCTGCGCATTGAGAATGGAAAAAACGTCTTCCCGTTGTATCCCGGATGCTCTTGGATGTCATGTGACCTGAATGTTGACGGGAAGCACGGAGTGGCGCGCTTTTGTCAAACTCCTCGCAAGCAGCAGCTCGTCTCGGTTCTTGTTCCCGTCCTATACGATGTCTAATCACCCTAAACACAGCGCCGACAATGAAAACAGGTAAACCGCGTTAAAGCTCGGCTTGTACCGGTTCGTTTATGGTCTTTCAATACAAACTAGTTCTTGGGGTTTTTTGCATGTGTAACGCGCATCATTTTATTCAGTTCCTGGTTCTGTGAAAACCGCGGGTTTTTTCTCCAGAGGAAGACTAGCTGACTACAACTAGTTAAACTGCTTATTTAAATGGTTTTTTTTAAACTAGTTGTTGTTTTAAAATATGTAACTGCAATGTAATGCTTATCGTCGTTGTTTAGTTTTTTAGATTATATAAAGTAAAATGATCATTCTCACAATAGCCAGGTTATCTTAGTTGCACACTAAGCTTGATTATCTTTTTTCTGAGGCGGTTTCTTTTTATTTCCCAATCGATTAACACGATAGTTAATAAAATTATATCAGAAAAAAAGTCGATTTAAAGATTCTGTGGAGGACTTTATTTAAAAAATTAAAATCTAAACTTGCTGAGTGAAGTGACATGAGTGCGGTTCTGTTGAGTTCAAAATGGCGCTGAACCAGTGAATTTTAATGGGCAGTTTATGGGCTTTGTGTTGCCGCTGGTTTTCCACAAGAAACCTAAACATTCAGGAAACATCTGGATAAAAATACTGATAACAATTACGGCTTTATCTTTACGGTGGTTTAAGATGGCTTGGACTAATAGTTAGATCAAGTTTTGATTCCCAGCACCGGCAGTTTACCTTTGATGGCCCCCGAGCAAGGCCCTTAACCCCCCCTCCCCCTCTTCCCCCAGTTGTATAAAAGAGATAAATCTATGTAGATAAGATATTCTGTTAAATGTAAGGTGTAAGGTCCTCCAGGCCACAAATCATTCCAACATCTGTTGAACAAAATACATGGCTTCTATTCTTTTTATAAATGTAATCTAATAATAAATATGCTGATTTATATGCCGTTCTGGCTAGTGATGGTGTTAGAATGTTTTCTACTACAGTACTTCTGCCCAGACACATTAAGTACTAGATTTAAGTGTTTCAGGGTTTTTCCCCCATATGGTTATTGTAATCCAAGTATCAGGTTGTGTCCCATTACCTGCATCACACTTAAGAGATCTTCCACAAACTGCTATTCTGGAAGAGGCCACTTTAGTCATTAGGCACGCAAGGGTGTGCTGATATCACATGACTGGCTGTTTCCTCAAATAAATTAAGGACAGTATGAGATTCAAATGAACTATTAACAACTGGTTAATATAAGTAGGATGTCAATCTTCCTCTCCTTTCGGCTGCTCCCGTTAGGGGTCGCCACAGCGGATCGCTCTTCTCCACACTACCCTGTTCTCTACATCTGCCTTTTTCACTCCAACTACTTTCTTTCCCACATCCATAAATCTCCTCCTTTGTCTTCCTCTTTTCCTCCTGCCAGCCATTAGGGTTGCACAAGCCAGTGCATTCTTAGTGCCGCCCCCAAGCCTGGATAATTGGGGAGGGCTGCGTTAAGAAGGACGTCCAGTGTAAAACTGTGCCAAATCATATATGCGGATCACAAATAATGTTGGGTTTTATTGTTCTACTTTGTTTTCCATGAACGCCTCCTTTAGTAAAAGAAACAAATTGGTGTTGAATTAACCTTGTGTGGGTTTTTTTTTAATATATAGGAACAAAGGACCAAGATGGTCTCATTGCAGGAAACGGGATGCTGAAGGAAACATGCGAAAATCATGCACTGAGACAGAGACCAAAACTTCAGATGGGAGAGGATCAAACAGACCTGAAGGGTAAAATCTTTGAATTATTAAAAAACCTCAGAGCCGCACAAGAGCTTGGATGGGATTGGATTGGATGGAGTGTGCATGTTCTCCCCACGCTTGTGTGGGTTTTCTCTGGATACTCCAGTTTCCGCTCACAGCAGTCCAAAAACATGTACATTAGGTAGATTGGTCATTTTAAATTGCCCATAGGAGTGGAGTGAATATGTGGCTGTTTGTCCCCCTGTACCTTTGCCATTGGTCTTATGTGCGTGACCCTAAATTAGGGAATGTGACTGTTACAAAATGAATAAATAAATGAATGTATGCCTGCTGTTATTACAAAAGGTGCTTAGATTAGTTTTTGTTGTTTCTCTTTTGTCCAGTTTTACAACTCCAGAGAGTGCAGGACCGGTGTCGAGAATAAAAGACTGGGCAGAAGAGGTGGAGAACAGTGAAATGCGCACCAACGTTCGTCGGGACATTGACCGGTCAGTTGCTTTCATTGCATTCTGCTCCTAAAGAAATTTTAATCCATTATTAGCACAGGTTGAATCAATTTTTAGACCTGTTTAGTTACAGGCGGCGGATACTGACTAGTGATCATGTTCGAGAGAGGAAAATGTCATCTGGCAGGTTTGTTATTAAATTACATAGCTTTAGTTTTTGCATCATAACGTTTGTATGATAGTAACGCGTGTATTGGGCCTACAGTTCAGACTCAAGAGATTCCAGAGAATCTCCTGTTCCTGGGGACATCGAGACTGACGAGACCGTTCTAATGAGGAGACAGAAGCAGATTAACTATGGAAAGAACACACTGGCTTATGACCGATACATCAAAGAAGTTCCAAAGTAAGGAAAATGTCACCCGTGTTGTTATTGTACTGTAGCTATATTAAAGCCAGGATTGCTGACAGTTTCTTTTATTTCTTTATTTCTTTTAGACACTTGAGAAAACCAGGGGTTCATCCACGAACTCCTAACAAGTTTAAGAAATACAGCCGCCGCTCCTGGGACCAGCAGATAAGATTGTGGAAAGTCAAACTTCACACGTGGGACCCTCCTACTGAAGAAGGTGGCGAGCTGCAAGCTGTGTAGGTTTGGTTTGAATTTCAAAAGCAGGAAATAAGATGGAATAAATCTTTAATTTTACCACAGTACAAAAAAATTGTTACTGCAGCAAGTAAAGATTTTGAAAAGTTTTACTTTTAAAATATTAATTTTCCTCATTCAAGTTTTGGGAATAACAGAGGAATTCCTTGTTAGTTGGTTGGTTTGTTGCTTGGTTGGTTTTATGGTTGCTTGTTAGTTTGTTTGTTGGTCTGTATGTTGATTGGTTTATTTGTTTGTGGGTTGGTTTCTTGGTTTGTGATGGATTGACTGGTTTTGTATGGTAACATCCTGAAGATAATCTCTGGTGGCTTGATCGTGGTTTTCTAAAGTCTTTAGGATTTATTGATATACCTTTTTTATGTACAAAAATAAAAGGTTGATCTATTATTAACTCTCATCTAAAGTACACTAATTTTTTCATGTACATTTATATTTTGTGCAACAAATTGTTTCACTTTTGTCTTTTTAAGAGATCTGGGTGAGGTCATGGACTTCGAACTGGACGTAGATCCGGAAGCGGAAGCATTGAGCTCTAAAACAAGCACAACAGGACATGAGGTGTGCTTATGATACTGAAACACCATTTACCGTTCACATTACACAAGTTATTTTTACATTTGTATATAATTGTTTTTGTTTGTTTTTAGCACTCAGGAACCCCACACAAGATGATGAAGATAGATGAAGTGGAGATGGTCTAAAGGGCTGAAATGCGGCTCTGACTGTGCAAGGAGACAATTAACACTGATTCTTGCATGGATTTTTATTACTTTTTTGTTTCTTATTGCATTTTTTAAACACCTTTTTTATTGGTGAATTTAAAATTGTAATGTTAGTTAAAGATGAAATCACACCAATTTATTAAATTGTTCTGTGCAGATTTTTTCACACTTTTTTTGTTTGTTTCTTGTTTATATAATTGTTGTAAAATATTGCTTTTATTTTTGTGATGTAAATTTGAATGTTTTGTTAAGTATTAAACCTGCTGTTTTATACAGATAATTTGAAATAAAGAAATTAATCTAAAAAGTCCACCTTCTCCTATACATTCAATTGAAGTCATGATACTGAGTGAACATGTTTATACTTTTCAGCTAAAAGTCCTTGTTAATTTTTCAATTGTTCTAATACAATTTAATTGTCAAAATCATGCTTTTTGTTAGTTATATGCCATAATCATTAAAATTATGAGAAATAAACACTTGAAATATAATCAGTCTGTGTGTAATGTATATAATTTATGCAATGACTTGGTTCTTTAATTAGATTAATAAAATTAACTTTCTAATAATCTAATTTCATTCATATTCTTACCTGATTATTTCCTTATTCTGGGTCATAGGGGTCCCAGTGCACATAGGGTGAGAGGCAGGGGTACACCCAGGACGGTTCGCCAGTCCATTGCAGGGCCACACATAGACAAACAACCACTCAGCAATTTTGACTCACCAATCAACCTAATGTACAGGTTTTTGGATGGTGGGAAGAAACCAGAGGAACCCACAAAAGCTTGGGGGGAAACGAACCCAGGGCCGCCTACGCCACCGTGCCGTCAGAGTAACATTTACATCTATGGCATTAGGGAGACTGCCCTGGGGGGTTTACTCAGGGTCTCACAGTGGTGGCTTGGTGGAGCTAGGAATCGATCCCCAGTCTTTCTGGTATCCGTCGAACCATAACCACTTAGCTACCACTTTGTAAATAATAAATTATTTGCAATTGATATAGTATTTTAATAATAAAGACCTTTCTCATCGGAAAAATGATCATCGTTAAACCCCGCCCACATTTCGCAACGGTACCTCATTGGTTCCCAGCTACCGGGCAGGGTTTGTCCCAAATTGAACATAGTGAGTGTTTAGTTGACTTTCACTAATGCCTCGTTAGTGCGCATGTGCTGTAGGGCGCTATTTGGGACAGTCGTTTAAGCGTTTTCGTGTTCTTTTGGCTCCTGCAAAACAGAGTTTTTACGCAATGTATAGCATAAATTCTTTCTCTTAAAGTTCCTCGACGTTTACTTATATATTACATTATAAATTAGATATCCATGTTTACGCAACTGTCTAGGCTATTTTTTCTAGCGAAACTCCTGACTGCCTGTCTATTAGCTCAAAGCTAAACGGAAATGTAAAATGTCTTTGGAGTAGAGACGCACCGATATTAAAGTTAGCTGTAATTTTTTGACCAGTCAAATGAGCTAAGAAAGGATGGCTCAGATGTCCGGTAGCCTTCAGGACACACACGGTGAGGCTACCAACAACAAAACACCTCCTCCTGCAGGTGAGTGGATTTAACTTCCTGCTGAGCGTCGACGGTGATCTTGCACATGCGTAGTGCGAAGACATCCCAGCATTTGTTTATGGGGGCTCGATTTTAAAATTATTCGGTTCTGGTGTTGGGTTGGGTTGGGTGGGGTGGGGGTAGTGTAATGGTTAGCATGATCGCATTACAATAACAGTTCAGGGATCGATGTCTACTGTAACTTGCTTCTAGAAGGTCTAACTCTGCGATTCAGAATGCAGCTGCACGTGTCGTTTTCAACTCTCCATAGTTTTCACACACTACACCACTGCTGTGATCCCTCCACTGGCTTCCAGTAGCTGCACGCATCAGATTCCAAACACTGATGCTTGCCTACAAAACCAAGAACAAAACTGCACCATCCTATCTCCAAGCACTGATCGCTCCTTGCATAGCCCCACGTTCCCTCAGACCACCAGCACTGCTCGACTTGTTCTGCCCTGTCCTAGGACTCAAGGCTGGTCTGCGTCAAAAGTTTTCTCTGTTCTGATGGTGGAATGACCTTCACATCAATGTCAGTACAACGGAGTCACTCACAAACTTCTCCAAAAAAGTTCATGCTGTTCCAAACAGTGTTTGGAGTTTGTTACACTGTATTTTGGGTTCATATTCAAGTTCAAGTCCAAAGTGTTTATTATCATGTGTACAGTAAAGGAAACGGTCATACATATGAATGATGAGCAAATTTAGCAGAGAATGAATGAAATTGTGCAAAAGACTATCAACATATTAAAGTGTTCTACCAACACCTCTATTAAAGACCAATGCGCAATTGAACAGGAAAAAAGATCAATGGTAGTGCAGACCCTAGTGCAATAATCAGAGTGTGCAAGGATGCAGTCTATTGTAATATACTCCTGTCAGTTATTCAGGAGTCTGATGGTAGATGGATAGAAGGAATTCCTCAGTCTGGTGTTCCTGCACTTCACACTCCTGTACCTCCTGCCAGAGGGGAGAAGTGTGAACAGTCCATGTTGTGGGTGTGAGGGGTCTTTTATGATGGAGGCAGCTCTTCTGTGGACTCTGTGTTGGTAGATGCTCTGCAGGGAGGGTAGAGGAGTTCTGGTGACACTGTTTTCACCACTCTGAAGGCGTTTGCAGTCCTTTACGGTGGAGCTGCGGTACAACACAGTGATGCAGTTGGTCAGGATGGACTCAACAACGCAGTTGTAGAAGTCGCTGAGCATCTCTGGTGACATTCCAAACCTCTTCAGCCTCCTCGGGAAGTACAGCCGCTGCTGAGCTTTCTTCACCAACTGTGTGGTGTTAAGTGTCCATGTGAGGTCCTGGTTGATGTGGACCCCCAGATATTTATAGCTGCTCACCCTCTCCACTTCCTGTCCTCGGATAATCAGTGGCTGATGAGAGTTCCTCTCCTTTCTTATGTCCACTATCATCTTCTTGGTATTGTCTGTGTTGAGGGTGAGATTGTTGTCCTCACACCATGCCACCAGAGTGATATCACCTCACTCCTGTAAGCTGCCTCGTCCCCGCTAGTGATGTGTCGTCTGCAAACTTCAGTATGATTTTGTCCTTGTGAGAGGCTTTGCAGTCATGGTTGAACAGGGTGAAGACGATGGGACTGAGGACGATGTTCGTAATTATGCTGGCTGACGTCTTGGACTCTATTCTGACAGACTGAGGCCTGCCAGTTAGAAAGTCCAAGAGCCAGTCACAGAGGATGGGGTGTAAACCGAGAGAAAAAAGTTTGTGAGGGATAACTTTATTAAAGGTAGAACTGTAGTTATGTTGAGGGATGTATATTTTTCACTGACCTTCTCTTATATTTCCAGGATCTCGGTATCAAGGCATGTTTACCAAGTACCGCACGAAGACAGATCCACTGTCTCAGAAGCACTTCAGTCCCAAACTTAATCAGCTCCCGAGACAAAAAAATGACAGTTTCACCTGGAACTATGAAAAAGGAGATCACTTTGTAGCTTCTCAGGATCTTACCTCACGGTCTTCCCAACACGTCCAGCAACTAGAACACACTTTGCTGGGCCTTAGGTCTCAGTGCTGTGTGCTGCGTAGACCAGGAAGCTGTCTGAAAGGTTGCATCACAGGACTGTCTGCTTCAGGAGAAGTGGATTTTAACTTTCATTCTCAGGCAGCAGACTTCAGCCAGCACTATGCACAGCTCCAGCACCTTCTGGAACAGCGGGCTCAGCTGCTTTTCCTCCACGAATATGGCCGCCGATGTCGTGCAGCTAAATGCTTTGTTTCACGATTGACTGATATGCTAGGAAAAGCCTGTGTTTTCGCCAGCAGAGGTCAGAGTTTACAAAAACAAGCTAATGCTTCCTGGAACTTGTATCTTAGGGCTATGTGTGAGGAACTTCAATTCCACCTTGGCCACTGGGATGTGCTGTATGCCCGAATACGATCCGAACCTTTCTTGAGAACGGTTCTTTTCAGCCATACAGAAATGCTAGGATCAATGCAGAAAGGATTGTGGTTGCTGGGACAACAAGCCTTGATGCTGATGGAGGGTTGTATACACACAATGCTCAAAGCTTTAGCTGCTGCTCAACTGGTGCACATACATAGAGATGCCTTAGAGGACTTGCTGTCTGCTGTGGAACTATATAATCATAGTATAGCAAACCCAAGATCCGCCAAAAGACCTGCAGTTGGGAATTTGCACACTTTATGTAACTCTGATTGTTCTCTGAAGATGCCAGGCTTTTTCAGGAAACACATCGGACCTGGAGCAATGCCACTGGTGGAAGTCCTGAGGATCGTGGGGCGTCATCGAGCTCAGATTGCAGCTGAGCAGCTTTACAGCTGGACAAGCCAGCAGACTCATCTTCTTTCTCTGGCAGGGCAAACTAGAAAAAAATGGATGGACTGGGGTTCTCTGGATCCTACTGGTTTATCTGATTTAAATCAACCTGAGGAAAATTTGGAAAAATCTCCCAAAAACCCACTTGATAGTTTTTGCTCTTCCAGTATGCCATTGTTTATGTTTGTTGATCAAGATCGAGAGGACATACTGGAAACTCTCTTTCAAATTCTAGTATCTTCAACACACCTCTTAGCACCACACATTCCTAAACGACCTCAGATGGATGGAAATGCTTGTGCAGAGAGGATCTTCAGAGCCAGTGGGTTAGAAGATACTCATCAGCAGACAGATCTGAGCAACATGAATGTATGTGTGGCGCTGTTCTCACAGTACAGGAATCTGCTATGGAGGGAATTTGGTGAAGTACTAATTAGGCGCTTTTATTACCCGACTCCCAGTAGTATTTTGGGGGGTTTGAACCTGTGGAATGATGAGATGCTCTTCCTTCTGTTCAGATGGATAAAGGAATCTTGTAAAGAAGGTATGTCTATAGAAGGCGGTGCATAAAATCGTTTGTTTGCCTATTCAGTTGCTTCAGTGCTAAACGACTTTTATTATTGTATGCCTTTTTCAGCATTGGTTCCAGGTGAATGCAAGGACGCCTTGAATAAATTCTGCTGCCATATTTTATCTACTGCTGCCTTCATGCACTGGGATGCAAGTGAGTTGGTAAACTAAATTGGAAAAGCTTTACTGCTTGGTGTGAAAATAATAATGTAGTAAGTAAGTAACTATAATTGTTTCATAGTTTTTTATATCAAACTGTGGATGCTGATAAGTCAGTAGATGATTTTATTTCTCCCCACACATCAACTCGGACATTTTGCTTTAGTTCTAAGTTAATGTGCACGTTTCTTAAAAACCAGACGACCCTCATGCTTAATGCCATAACTATTGCGATTTAAACAATGCAACTCATCAATACATAAAGACACTGAAAATAATAACATTTTACAGTTCAACAGACAAGCTCTGCCCATATCGCTAAATTGTTAACTGAAAGTTATCCAACCAATTCGGAATAGATTGGAGGTCATTTAAAGACTCTACATCTATATTTACAGCATTAGGTAACTTGTACAGCTAAGCAATTGGCGGGGAGAAAATGTAAACTCGTTACAGAAAGTGCTTGCACGGGAATTGAACCCATGACCTTCTTTCTGTGATTGCTAATGAAGAAGATAATTAATACGATTGTCTGTCTGATAAATAATAGGCAATTAGTAGAACTTCTTAAGTTACATTTGCAATTGCTCCTTTTGCAGTAATGTGCGAGTCGCTGGGTTTAGGAACGAAGGATAAGTGTTTACCGAGAGTTTACGTGATAGATCCTTCCACCGTGAGAACAGCCACCATGGATCTTACACTCCGACTCTTCCCTCCTCTTCTTTCTGTGCTCCATTTCCTGCACACAAACACAGGTACTCTTCAGTCTAGGGTCTGTAGCTGTTTCTGTTTAACCTCTTTACAAAATATACATCCACTATTAAGCAGTTCTGTCATCTCATCTTATCATTTATCTTACTTTATCCGTGTCCAGGCGAGAAGGAAACCAGGAACCATGGTGTGTATCAACTTAAGGTCCTGTGCAGGCTTCGAACCACTGTCCAGTCCTCTGCTTTCTGGGTTGTGAATAAGGCCCACCAGTTTCTGGCCTCGTGGTCATTGACTAAATTTGTGCTGGTCACACAAGGAGATATTATTGTATGTATAACACAATGTTTTTCTATTAATTTGATACTTATTTGAAGGGTATAAATGAAGAATATGCTTTGATATCTTGGGGTGTATGAATGTAAAAGGCTCTCAAGGAGGTGATGGAGAGTCTGGTGCGGCAGCTGAAAGTTGAAAATGCTGATCATGCTCTCAAGGAACACATACTGGTGATCACTCATTCAGTCTCACAACTACAGGTAAAATCCATTTAGTCAAAACTAAATAAAAAATTGTATATATATTATACATACACACACCTAAGCATATTTTAATTTTTATTATGGCCAATGAATAAAGGGCCTATTTACATACTGTATGAGTAGTGTTGAGTGTTGGTGTATTGAGCGGCGCTGTGGCATAGTGGTTAGTGCAATCACCTCACAAGAAGAAAGTCCCGAATTCTATTTCTGTGCAGAGTTTCCATGTTCTTCCTGCCCTTGCGTGAGTTTCCACCGGGTACTCCGGTTTCCTCCCACAGTCCAAAAACATGTACATTAGGTCAACTGGTGATTCTAAATTGCCCATAGAAGTGAATGTGTTGCACTGCGATGGACTGGTGACCTGTCCAGGGTGTACCCCTGCCTCTTGCCCTTTGTGCGCTGGGATAGGCAGACCAGCAGACCCCCGTGACTCCGGATTAGGGAGTAAGCGGGTAAGAAGAGGAATGAATGAATGTTTTGTCTGTTGTTGTTGTTTTTTTTTCCTGTTTTATTTATTTAATTTAATTTTTTTTTGTAAAGCACCAGGGGCACCATTTCTTCTACTTTGTAAAGCAGTCTTTTAAATTAAGTACATTTAAATTAAGATCTGGATTGTGCAATCTTTTAATGAATCAATAGATCGTCTCTGAACTTATCCTGAAGAGCTTTTCGATGGACTGCAAGAAAATGTCAATGGAGATATTTGAGCAAACGATGCCGTCAGCAAAACACTGGAAAGCCAACTTTAAAACAGGTGCTTTATACAAACTCAGTTCTGCTTAAATACCACTGATCAGCTTTTTTTTTTCTAAATGCTTAGAATAACTGTTTGGTCTAATTTTATAGGATTACCCAGCACTCCGAGTGATTATGCAGACTTTGCTGCTCAGAGTGTGCTTGGTCAGGTGTTTGAAGGAGTACAGCCTTTACCAGATAAAATGCGCATTCCAGCATTGACAGAGGCTACGACTGCCTTTATGGAGGCTTGGATGGAGCACATACTCAAGCAGAACATCAAGTTCAGGTCAGAGTGTAATGTGTTTAGCCCTTAGACCTTTAACTCCGTTGTATGAATAGAAGATAATGGAAGTCAACCTGTCCAATGGCGTAAATGTAATAGAAGTCAGTAACGACCAATTAACGGCTTTACCTTAATGGCTTTATGATAGTGTTCACGGAGCGCTGCAGCTGAAGCAGGATTTCGACCTAATTCGAGAGCTGATTCGTTCAGAGAAGTACAGCCTGTCGGAGGAGCTGCACCACCGGCTGCTGTCACTGCGTGTCTTTTATCAAGTGGACAATGCTATAGTGTGTCTTCTACAGCAGCCTGTGAAGAAACCATACATCCCTTCTCACAGATGGGAGGCCTTTACACACTGCTGTGAGTTCCTCATTATTTTTGTGCTGGAAGTCATTGTGCATAATTTATATTTACAGGAATTAATGCTGAAAATGGTGAGCAAACAGCTGCTGTGCCTTTAATGTAGGTGTTTTTTTTAGCTAGCCACCATCTCTGTGAAGTAGAAGGAGAACATATGGACTCCTCCGGGCACTCCGGTTTCCTCCTACAGTTCAAAAACATGTCTATGAAGTCGATTTAATGATTATAAATTGCCCATAGGAGTGATGGGTAGTCTATGGGTGGCCCTGTAATGGCCCGGCAACCTGTCCAGGGTGTAACCTTGTCAATAGATGTCTATGTGCACTGGGATAGGCTCCAGCAGACCCTGTGTTCCCGAATTAGGGAATAAGTGGGTTGGAAGGTGAATGAATGGAAATGAAGGACATAAGTCTCTACAAATGGTGTTTTGTTTGTGTTGTGTTTTAGGTTCAAACCGGGCACAAGTGGTAGATCAAGCAATTGGAAGCCTTAATAATCTAGAAACTATGGACATCCAAACTGCCTGTCACCAGGTCTTGACTAGGACAGAAGGATCTGCAAGCCACGAGCTGCTCTCCACAGCCCCACCAGAGACCTACTTAGCTGTGGCACAACAGGAGTGGCTGGATCTCCGTATCCACGCCAGCTCTCGTTGGAGGATCCCCGGTCTGCGCTGTTTTACCAAATCTGAGCCATGAGACACTGATGCATTTTAATTTACAATAGTATTACATCATTTAAACAGCAATGAGAAATCCTTCCATTTCTATTTATGCTCTTCATAGCAGAAGATTCTGCTTCAGGAAGATTTTGTGATTTTTCTTGGAATTTGTGTCCTTTTAAACCAAAGCAGGAGACGGCTGGTGTCTTTTAATTAAATGATGTCGCTTTGTACAACGACCTCAAAGCAGCTTTACACAATCAAAGATAATTATAAACATAAGATTAAAATTGAGATTAATTTGTCCCTGATGAGCAAGGGACGGTGCCACGGAGATGGTAATAGGAAGAAGGTACCAGACTCGAAAGAGAACCTACCCTCATTTGGGTGAGAAACAGAAATATGTATGGGAGAGTGGGAGCATCGTCAGTAACCATGGTAATGTGATGATCATGAACCAGAAGCAGGTCATTAGGAAGGATCAAACAGATCCAGAGAGGATAGGACGTCTGCTTTGTTGACAGCTCTGGAGTAGCATGTGTAGTTCAACTAAGAAAAAGAGAGAGAATAAAAAGAGTGAGAGAGCGAATAGTATGATATTGATTTGATTAATTAATATAAAGACAAATAAATGAATGAATTACAGGGCATAGTGGTTAGCATGATTACAGCAAGAAGGTCCTGGGTTCGATTCCTAGAGTCTTTCTGTACACAGGTTTTCATATTCTCCACTGCCCTTGGTGTTCTTCTCTGGTCCCTCCGGTTTCCTCTCAACATCCAAAATCATGTACGGTAGGGTGATTGGTCATTCTAAATTGTATGAGTGTGTTGTTTGGCCCTCTGATGGACTGGTGACCTTTCCAGGGTGTCAGAGTTCCAGTTTATACCCAAGACTCAGAATTAGGAATAAGCGGGTTAATAAGATATATTAATGAAGTGTATGTGCGTGTGTGTGTGTGTGTGTGTGTGTGTGTGTGTGTGTGTGTGTGTGTGTGTGTGTGTGTGTGTGTGTGTGT